>CABHPH010146746.1:0-36724 GCA_902168325.1 Peromyscus nudipes | reverse complement strand
AATCCAGTGCCATGGACATTCGGCATGCCATGCCTGGTGACTGACAGAGATCATGATAGAGTGTAACTCTAGCTATAGGGCACTGTGTGCAAAAACTGGAAAGCTATTAGGAGTCAACAGCATCTGGGAGGGTCTCTCAACACTCTATCTTTTGCCTTTTCTTACTCTAATCTGGAGATATCTTAACATTTGAAAGATTTCAGGTTTTTTTTTTTTTTTCTTTTTTCTCTTTTTCTTGAGGAAATCATACAGCTGATAGCCAGGTGTGGTGGCCATGCCTTTAATACTGGCACTCTTTGAGTTCAAGGCAAATCTGGTCTACACAGTGAGATCAGCCAGGGCTACATAGTATGACCATGTCTAAAAAACATAAACAAAAACAAAAAATATACTTCTGGTAAAATTCTAAAGTAGTAGTGGTTCTAAAGCTAAAAAGATTAATTCTGATAAATAAATGCATTAAATTCTCTAGTATGCTTTGTTTCCATAAACCTTAAAATGTTTTCTACTTAAAAGCTATGTTATCCCAAATCATTCATTTTAAAAATAAAATTAAAGCCAGGTAGATGTCACACAGCTATAATCCAAGCAATTAGGAGGCAGAGGTAGGAGGATCAGTAGTTCAAGGCCAGCCTTGGCTATAGTGTTTCAAGACTAGCCTTGGCTACAGGGTGAGTTCAAGGCCAGCCTTGGCTACAGGGTGAGTTTAAGGCCAGCTTCCAATATAAAGTGAGTTTAAGGGCAATCTAGGTCACATGAGACTATTTCAAAAATCAAACCAAAACAAAAACCGAGCATAAAATGTATTTTGTTCACTCATTCAATTATTTATTGAGAGCTAGCTTTCTATGTGAAGTTCTAAAGACAGCTATCATTTTTAGTTTGCAAAACACTAAAGTTTGGAACACTCCTGAAGAAAGAGTAAATTTGGTATTCTAAACAGAGAAATTGTATGAGCTTTGAAAACAACATTTCTGGGTAAGGGTCTAGCAGAAATCAGCACAATGTGAAGCAATAAAATATGGATTAAAAACCAGCTTTAATGTAAGCTTTATTTTATTATTGATTTCTCCTAACAGATTCACAATCCATGTGAAATCAGCATATGCAATTATTTATTCATTACTTGCTTTATTTTGTAGAATAATTTGTGTTGACTTTAACAAAGTGTGGTAAGTTTTTGCAGTCTGACACATTTACTGAATACCCGCTGTGCCCAAACACTAGGGCTTGGGGGAGAAGAGCAAATGATGGATAAGTTAGCCCGATCTAATTCAAGGTTCTTCCCATTTGCTCTAAAAGAATAATACAGAACCAGAAAAGTTATACTTAAATTGTCAAGAGCAGTCAAAGACTGAAAAATGGGCTCACAAGTTCAGCTATAGTTCCCTCATGACGGAAGGCCTGGAGCTAGGAAGAACTGTGTGGCATTTGGGGCTGGAGTCTTTCTCAACTCCACAGAGGATTGTGATCAATAAGGAAATGACAATAAATTAGTGTCAGAAATTTGCTTTTCTTTAGAAATACGAAAAACAAAGATAGAGCCAAAGTGCTTGGATATTAATAAAATATTTTAAGGAGTATAAATTACCAATAAGTGAGTAGTTCATTCTGAAAATGAACAAATAAAGAACTAGTAAACTTTAGTAGGAGGTTATTACACTTAAGAAACCATTTTGGAAGCTTTACCCTTCCGCTGCTTGCTTCACATAACTTAGCCCATTTCCCTCCAGGTCTTAAGTACATCCCTACTTTACAGTGTCTATGGCACATACCTTAGCCAATGGGTTAATAACACCAACAGTAGGACTTTTGTTAAATATTTTGTTGAAGTTAGTTTCGCGATTGACTAATTCCAGTTGATAAAATTTATTATCCTCCTATGCAAAAGAATTATAAACAGCCTTTCAACATTTTCTATTATAGATTTACAAACTTAAACTGTATGACTGCCATTTCATTAAAAATTTAATAAACTATGAAGGGTTATATATTTTGTTTAAACATGTCTAGGCTTGATTGCCAGTGTCTTAAAGATTGCTAACAGGTCAGCTTTTAGCACCTTTTAAAACCTAGGCCTAGGGATTTAACCATACCGTTTAATACCCTTCATTCAAGACAGGATCCACTAAGGTCCCATATCTCTTTGTGGTACTGACTGTGGCATCTGAGTGGGTCTAACTTGTACTTGAGGTGTGTACACACAGCTGTCCTGACAGGAATGAAGGTAATACTGAAGAGACACCTACCAGAGCATAGTAACAATGGTCCCCAACAAATTGCAATTTCTCCACGAATCTCATGCTCAGAGAAGAAAAAGGCAGAGATGCCAGGCAGAGGGAGAACTTGTCCCCAAACAGGACTTCCAACAGTTCTGACAGGTTGTCAGATCACCTTGTTGGAGAGACTGGAGCTGAGACAATGGTGATGGACAAGACCACATCTGGGCCAGGACTATTAAGTTATGCATACCTCTTGTCCGGCATTCAAACCTCAGTCTCATGTCAAGACCCCAAAGATGGACACTGGGGTTCAGGGGAGAGGGTCATGAGACTTGTTTTTACCTCTTCTCATGTGGCCTCATGTAATACATTTCCTTTTTCTGCTTTTCACTGTTGTCTGTTTAATTGGCCTATTGAGAATGGGGGGCCAAGCCTCCTGTTTTCGGGCTGCCAGGGCCGGATGCTGACCCTAAGAATTTCTGTTACCATATATGGCTGAGTGGTTTCCATATATAAAGATGATACTACCATATGTATTCTTCAATACCTGAAAATGGATTTGATCTCATCTAGTCTTTGACATAGTAATGTAGTATAGCAGTGGTAATAGAAAAGTGAGTGGCCTCTATGGAGATGAATCTTTCATTTTGGAGTCATGAGTACGATGTGTTAATACAGCTGACAGAGCAGTAGGGTGAGAATGTGGGCTATGTTCAAACTAGCCTTGGTTCTAGTGTGGTCCAGCACAACTAGACCCTTCATAACCATCTTAGTTGCCACTCACTATCACTTACATTACAGATCTTAGCCCACATGCCTTGAGGTTCAGGGCATGACTGTGTTGTAGAAACAGTGTGGAACTGCTCTTGTTTACAATCCTGGATCTGCCCTCTGGTGAGGCTAAATACAATTTATCTGTAACACTTCAAGTAATAACTAGAAAAATAAATAGCCACTTTGGGGGTCACAGATGAATACACTTGCTATGCTTGCCCACTTCATAAATGAACAGCAGTTGTTCATGAGTCCACTCTCGTTGGCTAGAACTACACTCCTATGTACCACACTTGGAAAACTGGGTGCTTGGCAGGCTGCAGCCCCAGGAAACACTCTCTTCACAGCCTACTCCTGGGCTCCCTCTATGGACCCTAATCATCCCTGCGGGTTAAAAAAGGAACTTCCCAGTCTTGAAAACAGACGGAATTATCTAAATCATAAAGTAATTTTTAAAGGATGTCAGAATATTGGTCTTGTGCTGTTATATGCTAGTATTCAGAGTATATAATTAAAGCAATCAAGGAACATATAGATGATTAGTGTTGTTTTCACTTTTACTGTGAAAGACTTTCATTTATTAGTGGCAACAAACAGCAACATTTTAATTAATGACCAGCATAGAGCATTTTAGAAAATTCTGAAATATTTTATAAGTTTTCAAACATCTGTATATTTTTTTATTCCCAAGTAATAATGGTCTTAATGAAGACAGTATATTTACTGTTAAAAATCTTACATTTTTCTCAAATGGACTTCTGAATGCCCTTCACACTGAGCACCCTGAGTACAGTTCTTCCTAGGCTAGACTGTGAAACCTTTCTTTTTGTTTGTTTGGTTTTGGTTTTTTGAGACAGGTTCTTGAGTATACCAAGATACTCATGAATTTGATATGATGCTCAGGTTGGCGTCAAACTTAAGACCCTCCTGCCCCAGTCTCCTGAATACTTAGATGGCTCAGTAGCTCTCCTGATCAGTGTTTGGTGGAATACACCTTAGGAAATCAACATGCCTGTAATTCCAGAACTTCAGATACTGAGGCAGGAGGATTGCTGTGAGTTTTAAGGGCTCCATAGCATAACTCTATCTCAAAACAAAATAAACAACAACATAAAAGAGAATGATCTGTAAGTCAACAATGCAGATTAATGCATGGCTTTCTTAACAGATTTTTCTTAGTTCTAATTCTATATGTACAATATGCATCTCTATATATAGGATGCTAACTAGCAAGTGATGAGATTATTAAACATTTAATATGTATAAAACTATTTATTTCAATAAAAACACTGAAGAAAAGCATAAAATTACCTTATCCAATGCTCAATTTAAATTTGAAATTACATTTTAATAAACTTGATCACAGTGCACAGATTTTTACATTTTTCATTTAGCATTATTCAAAAATATTTCCCCATGTCTTCCCAACCAACAGTCTATTGATTGCTAACATGGTTATACTAAAAACAAAATATCTTACAATTAGTTTCTTTATGACCTGGTCTCTTTCTGTAAGCAAGGATTTTAGTTCTGCAATCATCTGTATATCTTCTGGCTTCGATTCTCTCATTAGGTACTTTTCTTCCATTTCTTCTAGTCTATAAACGAGAAAACCTTTATCTCACTGATAGGACTCAGACACATCCTGTTCTAATAAACACCTACATTTTTCAATTAGTCCAGTTACATATACAAAAATTTAATGTAAGACTTGAAAGCACGATAACATGATTGCCTCAAGAGCTACAGTTGTTAAAGGCTTTGCAGGAATAAAAGACATTAAGAGCTCCATGGGTTACTTTTGGAAGGACTTATCCACTTTAAGTCGTATGTAAATGAGGTAAGGTAAGCTCTGAGAAGGAACTGAGAAGCTGAATGATACAAACTTCACATACTGAGGGCAGTGACTCTTGGGAGTGATTACCATCCATACAATATTGTGTGAGGAGGTTTGTAACGTATACAAGGCACAAGAAAAGAGACAATGGGGACAAAAGACATACACAACGACATCTGCTTGGTGTGGTTTGTGGGGAATGCAGTTTTAAAGCTCTCCATTATCAGTTATAAAAGGCTCATCGGGTAAGAGAAGAATTACATTTCCTTGGAGCCTACCCCTTCCTGAATGGTAAGAGACTGTTAACAGGAGTGAATGCCACCGAAGACAGAGGCCGTTCGTTTCGAGCAGAGGTGGCATGGACCACGCAGAGTCCAAGGGTGGAGGCAGGGCTGACAAAAAAGAGTGCAAATGCAACCTGCTGCCTTAGTTTGGGGGAAAAGAACCGTTCCAGAAATTATAAATAATTGGATCAATTAATTTTTATTATTTTCTGAATAGACAGGGTAGAATTAAAACTTACTAAGTTGTGGTTAATGAGGAGTCTTGAAAAAATTTACTTAGCAAGCACTGAGAAACTTCTAGATGACCTATCATGTAGATACCGGTGATCTGTCACTGTCCCATCAGGCAAATCCTAGAGAGTAGACAACCTCTGAATTTTACTGCCATAAAAGCTAATCCAACTCAAACAAATGATTTGGAGAAAAAGTATCTGGCTTCCCACCCTGCCCCTGACTACTGCTCTGAAGGGGTAATAGGGAAGTAAGGGGCTAGACAGTGCTTGTTCCTGGCTCTCCTGGGACTTGGCTAAGACAGTGCGGAAGTTAGTCACACAGCATATTTCAGTACATTTTCCCCTTCTCAAAATAAATGAGATCCTTTGAGGTCACAGCATCGTCTTACATTTTGATTACAATATGAAAGGAATTACCTGTATACATTTTATGAGCCAAGCGTTTCAGTTTTCTTTTCTTCTGTCTTTTGTATTTTTTTAAATTTTAAAATTTTTAAATTATTATTATTATTATTTTGCTTTTCAGTTTTCTATTCAGGTTCATAAATACTATCTATTCAAGAAGAAAAAAGGTATTTGGGGTTTGTGCGGGAGCAGCCACAAGATGTCACTGGAGTGCTGCCTTTGTGGTTAGAAGCAAAGCCTATGTGGAGCCACTTCCCACAGCTGGGAGAAGAGCTGGTGGAAAAAGGAGCTAAGCCCCACCCCAGATGTCATTCCTGTTGCAGAACAATGAGAAGAAGTAAAGTGAATCTAAGACAACCCTTTACAGCTTTGAACTTCTTCTTGTTGTAAAGACCTCCTTTGTTCAAGTGTATGTTTTAATTTAGCTGAAACATCCTGTTGTTGTTGTTGTTGTTATTTTTAGTTTTAGAAAAGGTCTTATTATGTTGCCCTGGCTTGCCTGGAACCCATTATGTAGACCAGGCTGGCCTGCCTCTGTCTCCCAAATGCTGGGATTAAAAGTGTACACCACCACACCTAGTTTAGCCGACATTTTAAACTACACAATTACTATAAGCTCATTCTACCCACAACATATCTTTACATCAGCAAAAATTTTAATAAAAAACTAGATAATAATGAAGACAAAGGATTGACAGGAAACAATTTATAAATGCAAATAGGAAAGCATTAAAGGAGAGGACAAGAAACTATTATGAACCAGTTGTAACTTACAGATACACAAAAATCCTATCCAGCATTCTAATGGGAAGGAACTTAGGATCATTCCAATATCCACTTCAAGGCCACACTAGCCAATGTCTTCCCTTTCCACGGCCATCTGGGCTAGACTAGACTAACGGAGCACCTAAAAGGTCAAGTGCAAAGGATGACTAAGAATAAGATTTGGGGGGGAGGGGTGGGGTTCTAAGTTTGATTTTTTTTTTAAAGTCTCTTTTGCTTTTTTTCATCCTTTCTTTCTTTCTTTGACATAGGGCCTCAGTTTATATCTTGGATTTGAGGTAAACTTAGAGATGCCCCTACTTTGGCCGCCCAAGTGCAAGGATTACAGACATGTACTACTATCCAGCTGAGCTCTAACCCTTATCATCACAAGGCGTCTGTTTGGTCCCACAGTTCTTAAATGGCCTTTATGAAATATGTTTCTGACCCTAATTCATAAAAGTCAGGTCTCTGAACATTAATATGGTAGGTAGAGTCCCATTTTATTTTCAGTGAGTTTTCAGATTACCGTTAAAAGTAATAAAGACTGAATACAGAAAGGAGAATCCGAGCACATGGAAATACTAACTAGGGTCACTGCTAGTCTCTATCTAGTCAAGCGTATTTCTTAGTGTATGTGTGTGTGTGTCTCAGAGTGTAGAGGTCAATTTTCCACAGGTCATAAACAACACAGTCCTGTATTAAACTGGACAAAGATGTCTTCCAAGTTATCATCCACCTCATGTTGCTTTCTAAGACCCAACTGACAAGAAAATCAGTGACTAGAGACTGTTGAGCTGAACAACAGCATTACCAGGAACACACACAGCCTAGAAATTCCATTTTATGAATTCTGTTATCAATAAATGAAACAGGAGACTGGAACACTTCACTGTTGGACTTTTCCCATAATTGTCAAGCAGACTTTTATCTGTGTTATCAAGACCACTACAACTCCCAGCCATCCTCAAAGCTTATAAAATAGCGTGAGTGGGAAATGAAACAAAGAACCAAACAGCTATAAAATCATTGGAGTTTTAGAGATTAAGGACTCAAAAATAAGAAGTTCTGGTATGGCAGAGTTAGAAATGACTGGCCTGTCTAACGTCCGTGTGCAGAATTGACAGTTCTCTCATAAAGAAATGATCTTTTTGTTCCAGTACAGTGAGGTGCTAATTTAAAGTAAACCTAAACAATTAAAAACAATCTCTGGCCAGATGTGATAGTCCACATCTGTATAATCCCAACCCTTGGGAGGTAGGGACAGGGAAATCAAGAATTCAAGGCCATTCAAGGATGACGTGAAATCCTGTTTCAGAAAACAAACCAACTAACAACAAACACAAAAGCTAAAATGACCAACCCTAACCACTTTTCATACAGCAAACACTTCTGGACCCCAAGGTACTGGGACAGTTTTTAAAGTAGCTTAAACTTTCTTTACCTATGGAACATGTCAATTAGGTAAATTTTAGTAGCCTAGCCTCTCCTTTGCTATTATGTTTTTTTCTCCCTTTGTGGGTGTTGGGAATTAAACCAATGTCGTGTGCATGCTAAGCAAACATTCCACCACTGAGCTATGTCCTAGCCCCTGCTTTAAAAAAAAAAAGAAACTCAATACATTTTAAAATTAGATGCAAGGTTCTTGTTAGGGTAATAGTCAAGACAATCAAATTTCCATGGAACTCTAAGTGGGTCTGAATACTCAGCACGATTTCTAAAAGTCATCTCAAAGATAGAGATTCCTGCACTGTTTCTACACTCCATTCATCTCAGGAGTTCAGTATTTTGTTATTTGTATTTGTAGCAGAAGTGAGAAGAGAAGCTTCCAGCTGTTCCAGTGTTTCCTCAGCACCATACTTTGGCCTATCGGCTGAAGTATGGACCTTTACGCCCCCCTCTCATCCCTCTAATAATTCACCAGGATTTCCTGAATCTGAAGCATCAGAGATGAAGTGCAGGTGTTCATAACACTATAGGGTCACCCTTGCAATAGGATGTGAACAGTTCACATGAACCCATCCCCCATCTGTAAACTGTCTAAATCTTAACCACTCAGCAGATCTACAGTTTTCATGTAAGGAAATGGCCAGAAACACCCAGTACTACTTTCCAATATGCTAGCTTCTAGTCCACGAGCTGTTATTTGCATTTACATTAATTATGGTGAATTAGAGTTGAAGTTCTCAGTCACACTAGTTACGGTTCAAGTGTTCCATAACCATTCATGGCTAACAGCTACTAGACTGGGAAGAGTCAATACATAACATTTTTGTTATCACGGAAAAGCGTGTGGGACAGTGTAAGTCAAAAATAAGTGTACATGATTTGACTTTAATTAAACAGATGATTAACTAAAGCTAAAGGATAGTTACATGATGACAGCAGGTAAAAGAGAAACGTGGTTGGCTAGTGTGGACCCAAGGCAAAGTATAAAAAGAATGCTTGTTTGAAAAAAGAAAGCAAAATATTTTACCTATCAGTAATACTAATTCTTCAATTATCAAAAGATCAAAATATAGAGACATTAAGTTAATGTTTGCTATCTATTAAAATTTCATAAAGAGTAAAACCACAGAACAGAATAATGTCAAAACAGACACAACCTTTCCTTTTTGTGAATTACTATCTCTAAGGGGATGTCAGGACACACAGACAAACACAGGCTGTTCTTGGTGTGAGTGTGCTGTTTCAGAATGTGAAGAGGGGCACCAGGATATCAGTGTCTGCCCAGTATACACAAAGGCCAGGAAATGTCAGAGCCAAGCCACTGAGGCTGATTTTATCCGATTTCTACCAAACATGTTATATGTATGCTTTGCTGCATTGCAGACATGTGAGGTCACGGTGCCTGAAAAGAAACTTAAAAATTGACTGTAATAAGAACAAACAACAAATCACTGAGTTTGTGGAAATAGTGAGTTTCTTCTCCATTTTATGGGTCACTTCACGAAGTGGGAACCCTCATGAAATGTATTCATGATAGATTCATATATGAACACTATGTGAAGAGGGCAAATGAGGGTATCAGAAAGAGTGCTTCATCCCAGTGGACACTCCAGTAAAACCAGCAGCTGGGGGCCTGTTTCTGCGTGAGTGTGTCTGTGTGTGTCTGTACCTACGCCTGGAGTATTTGCTGAGACTGAGCGGTTATGTTGATAGAAGATGTGAAGACGGTATCTATATTCGAGGTAGGTAAGTAGGTATTAATAACACAAATGCAGAAGGCGGCCCAATAAAGCCAAGAATCTGACCCTCTAGGTAGTTAGTGGCGACTTAACTGTTACTTTACTGAAGTAGCTGGATAATTGGAAAAAGAAGGACTATCAGTGACTAAGCCATTAGCAGCAGTTTAGAGTAGATTAAACCTAAGATAACCTAAAGTGACCAAGGGTTAGGTCAGAGAGACAGACTGAATTCAAAGTGGGTTTTCTGAAGCAGTTTGTAAGGATCCTGGAAAGACAGGGGCTATTAATCTTAATGGACATTAGGAAAGATGTACAGATTTTGACTTGAATAATGGGCTTACTAAATTTGAGTGACAACTTTATTTATAATGATTTTACTTTATGGATTTCTTAAATTAAGGGAAAATCACTTAAATGCTAATTGTAGAAATTCCAGTAGTACCTGAGTATAGGAAATGAAGTCTCTGCCCCTTTCTTTCCCTGGGACTTACCAAGTACTTGCTAAATGGAACCACATTGTTAAAAGTCTATGTTTGCTTTGAAGGGCATTGTGATTTTTTATAAAATATGTATGGTTAACTTATGCATGTCTTTATAAAATTTCTATTGTTCGCAATGTATTAAAACGTCACATTATATAGTGAACACACTTTGAGACGTCACCATGGTAGCCACTCTTAAGATATGTATTATTTTAGCAGACCTGTGGCAATAGTAGCAAATGAAACAAAATCATTCAATGGCCTTATCCTAACTAAAGAACATACATAACACACTGATATTACATCTGTAATATAGTACTTAAGTCTTCCTCACTAAGTATCATTTTTTTCTTAGATTCAAACAGTTAGGCTGAGCTTAGACACAATGCTCCTCAGTTTATTATCGACACACGAACTTTCTTTAACGCAATATGACTTACGACACTTGTAAAGCTGCATTTATTTCCTTGAGTAGCTCATTAGTCTTATTAAAATCTGCCCGCATGATATTTTTCTCTCTGAGGTGGTCTGCTGTCATGACATCCAGCTCTTTCTCAAGTCTCTTGTTTAAATCTTGTTCATGCAACCTGTTTAATTTATTTGTAGTTAAGAAAATGTTATTCTGAAGTCAAGTGTTCAAAACTTCTATGTTCTACCAGATTTGAAATGCCCCCTTTTTGGTATAATATTTGGAAAAGTAATGTACACAGGTTAAGTTAAGCTATGTAGTTTGCTATAACCGTCTGTTAAATTTTGTCTCCTTTAATGCTTTTTCTAATAAAAATTCAAAAAAAACTTTAATTATGGTCATTTCCCAAAGTTAATGAGTAATAAACACATCATCAAAATGCAGACATTACATTTTCCAGATGATATCATACCCACCACATATAGTCAAAGTGGCCTTCAATGTATTATTGGGAGGGCACTCTAGGCCCAAAACTAGGGACATATTGCTAAGCATGTCTCCAACAGTATTTCAGTCCAATGCATGTTCTGCTCCGGTTACTGCATACCTCATCTGCTGGTTGGATTCACTTCGTATTCTGAGGATTTCCTTCCCCTTAAATTCCAGTTCTTTCGTTAGGGTACTTAGGTTTTCCTGGAGGTGCTGGACCTCCTTGTCTAAGTCTGAGATGTGGTGTTCTCGGTGCCGAAGCTCCTCTTGGAGATCACTGATTCTACCCATGTGCTCCTTACTCTGCGAAAACCAAAGAATGCTGTAATGTTTTCTACAGATCTGTTTTCTGGGTTGATGTGAAGGAGAGAAAATGACAATTTTGAATAGTAAGTATAATCAATCATTCTGACAAGGCTTCAAAATAAACTGCTCAAAATGAGAAAACCTTAAGGCCCTTTCTTTTCCATATAGCTAAGAAGTACTTGTACGGATATAGTTGCACTATCAGGGCTGGCTTACTCATTTTAGAACGAGGAAATCATTACGTACGAGCTGAGTTTTTGCAAAGATAACTTATGATCAACGGCAGAGTCAAGAGGAGAACATGGGTCTTTGAGTACGTTGTATAGATCTTGCAGCAAACTCCTGGTACCACTGTCCTTTAGTCTCAAAAGTGTTTTCCTCTAGGGATCTCACTACCCAACACACACAATCCATTCCTTGGAAAGGCAGACTTTGCCTGCTTTCACTGCTGTCCTAATAGTTATCTATCTAGAAAGGATTTCCCTACAAGTCAATGTTTTCTATAAGTTCTGTAAAGTAGACGTTATCAACTTTACTGTAGACATAGTTGAAGAGTAACTTCCCTCTATGGTTGCGAGGTGGCTCATGTAAGATATCTTAGCCATGAAGAGCAAATCCAGGCTGACCACTTAACGTGGTTAACCAACGAAGTAAAACTTGCAAGTGTAATAAGCTAACAGTAACTTTCTCTGTAGTGCCCACTGCCACATCTTTCCATACATACATATCATCACAATCACAGATTATCAAATAAAAAAGAAAGTATACTGGGCCAAAGAGCAAAGCCTAAAAAGTGTAAGCAGTAGTGGCTAGTTAATACTTTGGGAATATGAATTATGTTTCTTCCTTTTGAGGATCTACTCCTTCTATACAGTTGTGTCATACAATGTGACTGTTTAAGTTAAATTCAAATGCATAAAATTGAAAATGTCATTTCTTGGTTGTACTAGACAAACCTGGGCTGTGTGACTACCAACTACCACAATGGACCTCCCAGACACAGAACGGTATGTTGTCATGGTTAGTTCCATGGAAAAGAGTTGTCCTTACCCTTTACATTTTTTTCATATTTTATTGTTTATTTTCCTAAGATGCAAACAAAATGCAAAATATCTAGTCAAAAGGTCATAAAATAAAATGTAATTATATAACTGTAATAAATAAATAATTGTAATTATAATGTATAAGGTTGCTCCTTCCTGTGAAAAAGGAAACTCTTCATCACATGGGTAATAACTAGTACGGTTAACAGTTATTACGAGCCCCTCTCCTAGCGTGAGGGTCCCGTGGACCCAGACGGAAGGAATCGGCACAGCGTGCTCACACTTACCTGCCTTCGGCTGATGTCTACGCTTCGCTCTAGTTCCATTTTCGCCGCGGCCAGTTCTTGATGGTGACTGTGCCGTAATAAATCGATTGAGGCTGCGTGCTGATGGTTTAGTTCAGACCGCAAGGAAGCTGGCATGCAAAGGAATAGGGTGAGACAACTTCAAAACATGGCTAAGACCTTAGGGAAAAAAAAGTGTAAGAGATCCAGAATGCAACTTTTACAATGAGGACACTCGTAAATGTGCATTAACTATATGCTCATATGTGGTTTTGAAGTCTACTTAGCTTTGATGAGGGTATTAAAAATGTCAAGAACTTAAATGACAAAGGTTTTTTTGTGTGTGAATTCAGTTTGAAGACCAAGTGGTAGCGGAGATGACATGCTTTGGCTGTTTTATATTATTAAGATAATATGGATTTTTGAGTTGTACCTTGACAAATGGTTAAAAGGCAATTTTCCTCCCAGTAGGAATTATATTACAATATCCCTAGAATTTACGAAGTACTTGCTGATAAACACTCTTAATGATCTGGAGGTCAGTCAGTCATCACATTCATTAGAGTTTGAAATTGATTTTCAATTTTAATTTTTTTTCTTTTTTGAGACAGGGTCTCATGTAGCCAAGGCTGGTTTGGAACTCACTATGCAACTGGAGCCTTGAAATCTTGATTCTCCTACGTGTATCTCCCATGTACTGGGACTACAGGCACGTGACATGCCTGGCCCTGGAATTAATTATTTCATACAGTGCACAACATTTATTGAATGACAACAGTATCCTAAGAGAGAATAAAATCTGACAGTTTTTATAACTTCACAAGCCAGAGGTGAAGACATTACTCCAGGGAATTAACGGCCATATCAGAAAGTTAATATGAAGTATAATGAAAAGTCAGTGGTGAAAAGTACCCAACTTTCTGAGAGTCAGATTGGGCATCAATCAGAGAGAGACTGTTACAGTGACTGGGTCTGCAGTACAGCAGGACTGAATTGGGGCTCCTGAGGAGAGAAGGAGGTGCTCATATCACGAAGGCAGAACAGACGAAAGAAGATAGAGTCTGGCCTGTCCACCACGCTGTGAAGAGTGTGTGGCAGGAGGTCACAGGGTACACGGTGGCACGAAGGAAAACGGAACCCACATGGAATTTTACTTTAAACGCTGGGCCCATGGTCCTCAAACTGAGCTGTGAGTGGCTGCGCTTCTCACCAAACTCAGAGCTCACCCATGGTACTTCCCGAAGCATGAACGTTACTCAAACATTTTTAAGTGTTAATATGGAGATATGTGTGAGTAAAATGCAAACTGTGGATTTTAAAGCTATAACATGAGATTTAGCTGAAGAGATGCTGCCCTTGCTTGCAGCTGGCCGACTTAAGCTCCTCTTGAGGCCTTCATGGAGAACTTCAGTTCAGTTTCTCCTGGTGCTAAGGGCTTCTTCAGTAGAAAAACTTGCCAACCCTGTCCTGAAGAACCATGGGAGGATTTAAAGTGGGGAGTCTTGGGTGAGATGTAAGCCTCTCAAAGTTTTCTCTGCCAGAAAACTAGAAAATGAACTGTGAGAAGGCAAGTCAGGAGGAAGGTTATGACGACGATTCATTTTAAAAAGTGATATAACGGGCTGGAGAGATGGCTCAGCAGTTAAGAGAACTTGTTCCCAGCACTCTCACGGCTGCTCACAATCGTCTGTGACTCCGGTTCCCGGTACTAATATCCTTTTCTGACCTCTGAAGGCACCAGGCATGTATGTGCTGCACAGATATACACGCAAGCAACACACTCACACACATACACTAGAATAAATGAAATCTAAAAAGAAAGAGAAGTCATCTGGCCTTGAGGTAAGTACGGCAGGAGGAGTAAATGAGAGGAAACACACATTAAAAGGATTTAAGAAGTGACAGACAAAATGGAGTGAAAGAGAAACAACATGGCTCCCACTTTCCCAGTTTTGACAAGTGAATAGTGATAGCATTAATCAGGGTGAGAAGTACAGGGATAGATAAGTACACTGGACCTCAGAGAAATGATAAGACCATATTTCAAAGCATATTTAAAAATCAACTTCTTAACATGCAGCAATAAGTACCAATTTAATGTACACGAACAAGAGGTTTGATGTGGAAACACCCATTTGAAGTCCCCAGCACATGGGTGATAGCTGAGGCCATGGAAGCAGATAAAAAAGAAGAGGTTAAACACACACACACACACACACACACACACACACAAAGGTAGAACTGAATTACAAGAGAAAAGCAGTATTTAGTGTATACATGTGGAAATGGGTCTGGTAAATGAGAGTAAAGGATACAGATCAGAAAATCAGTACAGTGAGAATATGTAGTAACACAGAAACCAAGAGAAGAAAGACCCAAGAAGGCCAAAGTGGCCAGGTGTGCGCACAGAGAAAATAAGATGAGAACCCGTCAGTGATGATAGCCCAAAAGCCGGTGGTGACCTCAGGGAGAGCGTGTTCATGGGAGTGATAGAGTAAACAGACCCGAAGGATCCTGATGAAGGACTAGTGTCTAGAATATGTAAGTAGAATATTTAAAACTCAACAGTAACAATGAAGAATCCAACCAAAAAGGAAGACATGAAGTTGATGAGAACATGAAAAATATTCAACATCCCTAGCCACTATGGAAATGTAAAGTAAAACCATAATGAGACATTATGACCTACAGTCACAATACCAAAGATTGGTGAGAGGCAAGGGAAGTGGGTCATTCACACAATGCTAGTGGACTGCGAAATGGCAGAGGCAGTGTGATGAGCATTCTGGCAGGGCCTTTAAAAACTAAAGAAATACATAACTACTATATGACCTGGACACTTTTCCCTTGGCTTTTCCTCCAGACAACCAGAACCTTGTATTTACACAAACTACATACACGTGAATGTTTGTATGCATAAATGACAGCAAACTGAAGCCCAGATCGTCTTCGATGACTGAAGGACAGACAGGAATATGGTGATACATTAGCTATGACAAGGAAGAAAAGAAAAGGGACAAACTAGAGATGCCCACAACAACCAAGGTAACGCTGGAATGTTATAATGAGTGAAAAAAGGCAATTTCTATAGAAACATTGTGGTGATGTTTTGTTGTACTCTAATAAAACTTGCCTGAAGATCAGAGGACAGAGCCAGTCATAGAATTAAACATAGAGGCCAGGCAGTGGTGGCACACACCTTTAATCCTAGCACTTGGGAGGCACACACCTTTAATCCTAGCACTCGGGAGGCAGAGATCCATCTGGATCTCTGTGAGTTCAAGGCCACCCTGGGCTACATGAGATTGATCCAGTCTAGGAGAGAAACAGAGCCAGGCAGTGGTGACACACATTTTTAACCCCAGTATTTGGGAAGCACACACGCCATTAATCCCAGCACTAGGAAGGCTGAGACAGGAAGTGAAATGGTTGGGTGGAGAAAGGCATATAAGGTGTGAAGAGACAGGAACGAGAGCCTTTAGGCTGAGGACTCAGAGGCATTCAGTCAGAGGATTCCTGGAGATAGGATCTCGCCTTCCATTTGGCCTGAGGATTTAGTAGTGGTGACAAGTTTTTCTAGTGGTTTGTTCCTTTGTCTCTCTGATCTTTCAGCATTTACTCCAATATCTGACTCCTGGTTTTTATTAAGACCATTTTAGGATTCGTGCAACAAAACATTGTAGATTGCACATATAAAAATGATGGCATTCTCAAACTGTTGACGCTGTAGAAATGGAGACCAGCCTGAGGTTCACCAGGAATCCCAGGCAGGAAAGGCAGGAAGAAGATGTGTTCCCCCATGATCTAAAAGTTCTGCATCTTACCAATATCCATATCAGTATTCTAGCTGTGACATTTTAATACACTTTTATAGGATGCAATCATTGGGAAATGGGAAAAGGCACAAGAGCATCTTTTTGTATCATTTCTTCTGTATATGAGAGGGAAGTTGCACCCATGGAATCTCAAGGATATGGTCCTCTAAACAAGACCCGGGCAATGACAGCACCAGTAGACATGGCCCCGTGGATGGGAGATCTCATAGGCCCTCCCCCTAGATAAGAACTACAGGTAATTGACAGCTCCAGAGGAGGGACAATCGGTCTTCTCCAGGGAGAGGGTTACTCAATGCCAAGGGGTCTGCCCTAAATATTGGTATATATAAGCAACAATGGAGGCCTTGGACTCAGCAGGCTGCACTTATATACAAATACATATATACACATATGGAATAATAATTAAGGAAGAAAAGGTCATGAACTTAGGAGGAAACAAGAGATATGGAAGGAACTGGGGGACAGTGGTGGGAACGATGTAAATACTCATGTATGAAATTCTCAAAAAATTAAACTTAAAAGAAGGTATGTGAACCTATGGTTATCTTAAAAAGAAAACATTTTCAGAGATTCCAAGGTCTTCTTTCAACACGATGGTATTTAAATCACGTTTCAGTGGGCTGCACGGGAACAGTTCTAACACTTGGCTCTTTCAACCCCACCTCACACAGACATGGAAATTGCATCCCTCCTTGGTCATAATGCTACAAAGGCCACCTCTGATCTTAACTCTCAGCTCTGTGCAAAGGCAGAGCAGCAGTTCATTTTTAATGAAACCGCACAGTGCAGCCTCTAGCACACACATGGATATTTCACAAATCTTTGATACGTGTTCACCATTGCTGTGACTGTCACACGAAGTGTCACAGCGGCTTCTCAAGGAGAAGAAGTGATATCTGTAACAACATGGCCTAGGAATTCAGCATCAGTCCAATGGGTGACGGACAGGACACATGGCTCCCTTTGAGTTCCAGACAGTCACTCACACCCTGCTAGTCCTCTTTGTTCTCAAGCCCACCGGGAAACAGTGTGCACTGGAGTATGCCAAACATGTAGGAAAAAATACCAAGAGAATTTGGAATTAAACCAAACGGAAGGAAAATGAGATAGCAGGAATGAATTATCTAATAACATCAAAAAACAAAACCATAAACAAGTTTGTAAATACAATCTAACCTTTTCTTCAAAAATGTATCTCATTTTTACAAAGAACCATCTCATAGGAAAGAATCCCATATGAAACAGACTTCTATCAAAAGGCTGTTTTTTTCCCTCTTTCTTACCAAACCCAAATCCTGAAGTAAAAACACATGACTACAAAGTCCAAGCCATGAGCCATGTGTGGGGTGCACATGTGAATGCATTGAGTGGCTATGTGTTTAATTGCATGTGTGTGGGTGATTGCATGGGTGCATGGGTATGAATACACCTGTGGGTGCATGTGTGAGGGTAGATGTGGGAATGCATGCATGGGTGCATGCATTGGTATATGTTTGGGAGTGCATGTGTAGGTGCATGGGGCTACTGGACAGTGACTGATTTTTTGGGATCCCTAAGTGTCCTGCCTTCATTTAGGTCCATGAAGACAGATAAACCACTTATGAACACTGCCTTCTCAGAGTGCAGAGGGAGCTGACGCCAATTTACCCTGCCTCCTTGCCTCTTCACACAGTAACATCATCTTGATGTTCCCAAACTGAAATTTACAACTTGATGCTTTCTGTTGAGGGTTCCAATGGAGGAACGTACAAATAAGTATGACAAGATTATAATCCTTCCCACAATACCAAGCATAGCTTTTCCTTCGTCTTCTAGTTCAAACCGGAGCGTCTGGAGCTCCTGTTCCATCTCCATGCGGAAGCCCTCCATGGACTCCCGGTGCGCATCTTTCAGGGACTGCAGCTCTGCAGAATGTTTCTGCTGTAAGTGACTCTCCAGAGCCTAGACAAGAGAAGCAAATCAAATTATTTTGCTAGAATATAGGCAACAAAACAGAAAACAGCCCAGGAGCCCGCTGTTTAAGGAGACTCAGTTCATCCTCATGAAAATCAGATATAAAGTAACTGTAACTGGAAAACAAAATTCATTGGGTCAGTTCAGTAGAAAACTAATTATGAAACCAGCTTGGCTCAATGTGTTTTGTTGAATTTGGAAATACAGACCTTTAGCTTCAGGCGGTTTTCAAATGAAATCATTTTCTAAAGTTACTAAGGATACAATTACTGAAAACTAAGGAAAAAATCTCATGTATCCAGAAAGGAGAGGAGAGTGGGTGTCATTAAGAAAACAACACAAAACAAAAACAAAAAAGAAAGAAAACAACACAAAGCCCATTCCTCATTAGGTTTGCCTACACTCAGTGAGGATGTTTAGGAAATGTCACTCTAATTAATCTTTTACAGCTATTTTCTATAAAATATTTGTATGAAGAAGCAATTCTCTGAGAGTAAGTAGCTGGAAGTGCTTCTTGTTTATTCCTCTACACTAATGTGTTGATCACCTGCTCCCCGGCTCATGGTGCTTTTTTTGGAGCAGCTGTGTGGAACCTTTAGGAAGCGGGACTACCTGGAAGCAGAAAGTCACTACCGACAAGACTTTTAAAGTTGTAGCTTAGGCCCGGTTCTGGCTTCCTCTCTGCTTCCTGGACTATGGTGATGCATGGAGCTCTCATCACTACAAGCTCCACTGTGCTTCCCCAACTTGAAACTCTGTGCCAAAGTAAACATTTTCTCCCTGAGTTTCCCTGTGTTGTGGAGCCCTTCCCTCTGGGTATGGTATGGCCATGGTCTTGAAGTCAGAGCAGCTGTGCTGTCTGTCCTGAAGGAGACCCTCAGAGCTGAGTCTACAAGCATTCTCTCATGAAGGGGGAGAAGAGCTCACCGGGCCACGAGACCCCTCCCCGATGGTTAAAGGCTCCTGGAGGAAGGATATGGGGCATTTGTCTTTGGTGGTATGTGCCCCTGTAAGTAATCCCAATTAAATCTCGTTGGTTTATTAAACTAGATTTGCTGCCTTGGTCTGCTGTCGGTGTCCTACCTGGAATGAGGGGACATTAGTTCGTGTCTCCTCAAGGAAAAGCTAAAACGACATTCTGTCAAGTAAGTCTGTCACAGTGACGTAAGAGAGCAGCTATTACAGATTGCACGTGATAAGTTGCTTAAAAGGTTCCATGGCTGTACAGTGTACACGTGGTTAAGAGAAAATACCCCACCCCAGGTCCTTAAGGGTGAGCGCTGAACTGACCCCGACAGAATTTTTGTTGCTCTTCTTTTACTTTAAGTTCTAAAATGAAATGTCTATGAGAGGCTATGTCCTATAACTAGGGCTACAGCTCTTTAATAGAAAAGTGGTGTTTTAAAATTTAGTATTTGGTTACTTACCAGTATATGAAAAATGCTTTTCAGAAAGGAAGCATGACCTGAGTGTCTTCCAATATGGGTGAAATGAAGGTTGTTTCCCTGAGACAGAACCTACAGCTAGGTAGGTTGACAGCCAGGTAGGTTGACAGCTAGGTTGGTTGACAGCTAGGTAGGTTGACGGCTAGGTAGGTTGACAGCTAGGTAGGTTGACAGCTAGGTAGGTTGACGGCTAGGTAGGTTGACGGCTAGGTAGGTTGTCATTAAGCAGTCAACCTACCTAGCTGTGGGTTCTGTCTCAGGGAAACAACCTTCATTTCACCCATACTGGAATAATGACAACATGGAAACATTTCAAGTTCTGACTTCTTCTGAAGATAAAAGTTAAATGACTTTAAAAATGCAACTGTATAGCATTTAACTACCGATAAGAGTTCATGGGTTACTTCAATTCAAAAGGAACAGCCAATGAGTAGGTTAAGTGAGTAACGCTGCCCAGCCTTTCCTGACTCTTGCTTTTGTTTGTTTGTTTTGAGACAAGTTTTCGTGTAGCTGAGCCTGTTCTCAAACATGCTATGTAGCAAAGGCTGACCCTGATCCTCCTGCCTTCACCTCCTGGGTGCAGGAAACACAGGAATGTGGCACCATGCCCAACCTATCAGGTTTAATATATATATTTTGGTTTTTTGAGATAGGGTTTCTCTGTGTAGTTTTGGTGCCTGTCCTGGATCTCGCTCTGGAGACCAGGCTGGTCTCGAACTCACAGAGATCCGCCTGGCTCTGCCTCCCAAGTGCTGGGATTAAAGGTGTGCACCATCACCGCCCAGCCAGGTTTAATTCCTAACCAAAGGAACCTCCTTGGTTTTCTGGACATGATTTATAGATTACAGCTTACTATATAAGTAAGGTGTTTCTTTGTTTTTAGAAGCATAAGATTTCTCTAAAATGATTTATTTTTGTATACAACGAAAATATTTTGTACATTATCAAAGACCCTAAGGTTAACAGCTGCCAACACAAAAAAAGTGTGAAAAGCTATAATCACTGTTGAATTCAACCTTAATTTATTTACATCTTTTCTTAAACTAGTGCCTGCACCCGAATAAAAAATTAATAAACAGCCTTTATCTGTAATCTATTATGTTGAAAATGATGGTATGACTGGTCCATCTACAGAATCTTTGTTATACTAAAGTCACTGAAAGAAGGTGAAAAATACATTGTTAAGAAATGAACTAAACAAGCTGGTGGGTGGTGGTGGTGGTGCACACTTTTAATCCCAGCACTCGGGAGGCAGAGCCAGGCAGATCTCTGTGAGTTCAAGGCCAGCCTGGTCTACAGAGTGAGATCCAGGACAGGCACCTAAACTACACAGAGAAACCCTGTCTCAAAAAAAAAAAAAAAAAAAGAGATGAACTAAACAAAAATGAACCACATTCCAATTGTGTCACACTAATGTTTTACAACCAAACCATGGGTGCTGTGGAAATGGCTCAGGTGAAGCGCCTGGCACCAGCCTCAAGACTTACACTTGGATCTCTAGTACTCACATAAAAAAGCCAGGGGCAGCAGTGTGTGTCTGTAACCCCAGGATGGGAGGGCATAGGGACAGATGGATTCTGGGAGCTCACTGGCCAGACAGCCTATCTGAATGGATAAGCTCCAGGTATTGAAAGACTCAATCTAAGGAAAAAAAAAAAAAAAAAAAAAAAAACCTGTGTGGAGAACCCCAGGAAAACAGCTGACATTGACCCCCTGCTTCACATGCAAATGCACACACCCATATGAACACATACATACACACACCCCACCCCCTGGAAAATAAAGCAAAGTGATAGATATCCGGAGATCCTAGCAGAGAATATAATAATATGGGGGCTAGGGAGATGTTTCAGTGAGCATAAATTTTGCTGTGTAAGCTAAAGAACACAGGTTTATTTATTTGTGTATGTGCATGTGTGTGATTGCAGATATACACGATGTGTGTGTGTGTGTGTGTGTGTGTGTGTGGTGGTGGTGGTGATGGTGGTGGTGGTTAAAAGACAACTTAGGGTGTTGGTCCTTGCCATCCATCTTGTTGGAGGCAGTTTCTCAGTGTTTTGCCACATACAGCAGGCTAGCTGGCCCATGAGCTTCTGGGGTCTCTCCTGTCACTACCCACCATAAGAACACTGGGATTATAGATGCAAACTACTGTGCATGACTGTACATGACTTCTGAGGGTCTGAACTCTGGTCCTTATAGTGGAGTGGCAAATGTTTTACCCACTGAGCCATGTCCCTAGCCCTGGACCTGAGTTCAGATCCTCAGCATCCATGTAAAAAGACAGGCAGGTCAGTGCTCATCTGCAATCCCAGCGCTGGGAGGTGGCACAGGAAGATCCTTGGACCTCACTGGGCAGTTTAGTTCATCAGTGAGTGCCAGCCTCAGTGAAAGGCCCTCTCTCCTTAAAACAAAACAGGAGAGCAATAAAGGAAGACACTCAGCATCAGCATTTCATCTCTACACATGCCTGTGCAGATGTGCATATGTGTGTACTTACACACAAAGTAAAAAGTAAAGACTATGATAATAATCCAATAACATTCATTTGATTTAAATCCCTTTTAAGTTATTGTAGTTATAATTTTTCATATTAGCTGTGGGGTTATGTTACAAGGAAATTATATTTAAAACATTTTAAATTTCACTTCATCATGGGTTTTTTTACAAAAAGAAAAAAGAATATAAGGGAAAAATCCAAGGTTAAAAAACAAAAAACTATACATCTCTCAAATCCATTTCTTTTTTGTGGGTCCAGAGTGAAAACAAATTTAGAATTTGATATAAGTCTGAGTGTAGTGACACACATCTCTAATCCTAGCACTGGGGAGGTTGGGTCAGGAGGATTAGGAGTTCAAATTCAGCCTGGGCTACATAGTGAGTTCAAGGCTAGCCTGGGCACAAGAAACTCAAATCTCAAAAAACTTTGATGAAAGATTATTATGATAATACACTATGACTAGAACAGTGACTGAATTTGTATTACAACTGTCAACTGTTAAGGAGCCAAAGATGTGTTTAGCTTGGTGTTATGATAAATAAACAATGTTATCTCTACTCTAATTTGTCTGCTAGTGTGTGTAGTTGGAAAGATTTCCTGTATCCCGCCTGGTCCTGTAGGCTAAAGAATGGATACCCCAAGGTTGCAGAGGGGTCAGGAGAGAGATGCCAGCAAGCCGTCCGAGGAACAACATGTAATAGGATGCAGGTAAAGCCACGGAACATGTGGTGATATATAGATTAATAGTTATGGGCTAATTTAAGATATAAGAGCTAGCTAACAAGAAGCCTGCCATGGCCATAGTTTAAAGCCTGTGTGTGTTTACTTGGGTCTGAGTGGCTGCAGGACCAGGCGGGACGCAGGAAAACTTACTGACTACATTTGTGTACAATTAGTGTGTGTGATTATGAACTGTGACTCCTACAGGAAGTCATATCCTGGAGAACATTTCAATAAAATAATATGTATGTTTTCAAGCAAAAAAAAAAAAAAAAAAAAAGAAAAGGAGAAAGAGAAAAACTGGAATTCTTAAGAATCTGAAGGCTGGTTGTTGCTACTTCATTCCAGACGTTAGGCCCACACTGTGCTGCATATGGACCACAGGCCATTACAAAGAATAATCTGAAGGCTAATTATCACCAAGTTCTTGGATGATCTCTGAACATGTTTCCCAGGAACCTTACCCTTTGTTCCTTTTCCTTCTCTTCTTCCATGGTCTGGAAGGCAAGGACATGCGCTTCTTTGAGGGACTTGTGTCTCTGTTGATGCTGCTCCTCCAGCTCCTCCAGCTCCTGCGTGAGTCGCTGGCGCTCCTGTGTGAACTGAGCTTGCAGCTGCTGCAGAGATGTCTGTGACTGGCAAAGCTGCAGCTCCAGGTTCTGCTTGAGCAGGGAGATCTATGCCAGGAAGACACACAGCAGAGATTAAACACAAGGCGTGCTTCACAGACTACCAACCCACAGGCAAAGAGCAGGCCAAATAGATCTTACGAAATAGCCTTGTTGAGTTAAAATGGTCTACAATAAAAACCTAATCCAAAACTTTATTATTATTGGATGCGTGTATGGTGTGTGCATGTGGTGGTCACAGGAAAGCAGCATGGACTCGGTTCTCTGCTTTTACCTCTCTATGTGGGTTCTGGGAACTGAACTCAAGTTGACAGGCTTGACCGAAGACACTTTATGTGCTGAGCCATCTCTCCAGCCCCCTAATCTAATCTTGCGTTATCACTAGTATAAGTCTGTTTTCAGAAGGTACCTTGAAAATGGCCCAATTCTATTGCTTATAAAATAATACAGAATTTGTAGCTCACATCTAGAAATCCAGTGTACACCTTTGCTGCAATACATTTATCATTTATATGACTGGAAACAGGAGGCAATAAACACTGTTGTAAGTTGAAGTCACTCTGAGGAGACAGTACTAAAGGTTAAGTGGCTTCTCCATGAGGCAGAAGTGCAATGGTTAGGACTGTGGGTTTGGAATGAAAGTCCTCCTTTTCCGCTCTTAGTGTCTACTCTCACCACGGTGTGGGAATTGGTGTTTCCACGCATCTTCACTTAGAGTACTTCTGGAATACAGGGAAGAGCAGTAATTGTTAGCTGAGATTATTTGAGGACGGAAGACCTGCTCTTTTGAACGACTTGTTGGGTTGTAATTAATTAATTTTCAGCTGAGATCACTTGAGGACAGAAGACCTGCTCCTTTGAAGGATTTGTCAGTTTGTAATTTATGTATGTATGTATGTATGTATGTATGTATGTATGTATGTATTTTTAGTTGAGATTATCTGAGGACTGAAGACCTGCTCTTTCGAAAGATTTGTCAGGTTATTTATTTATTTATTTATTTATTTATTTATTTATTTGATGTGCATGTGTTTATGTTTATGTATACCATGTTTGTGAGGGTGCCCACAGAGGCTGGGAGAGGGCATCTGATCCTGTCCCCTGGAGTTGAGGGTATAGGCAGTTGTAAGCTACCAGGCATGACTGCTGAGCCCCAAATCCAGAAGAGGAGTAAGCTTCCTTTAGCCACTTAAGTGGAAAGTGATTTGTCATCCTTTGTCAACAAAAAACATCAGCCTAAATATGTCAAGCATCAGCTCTGGCTGTTTTAATTAAAATGAAGTCTTTCCTAAGAAGAAAAAGCATGCAAGTATAGATAGGTGTGTGTGTGTGTGTGTTATGTACATATAAATACATGTAGCTGGTGAAAGTTTATTTTACCTATTTCCGTTCTTATCCACAGGTTATTCTAACCTGAAACAGTGTAGGTCAACCTTACTCTGAAAGAAGTCTGAAGAGAAGAGCAACTTAGAGTCCAGATAAAAAGTCGCAAAATGCGCCTTGTAAACAACTTAATAAAAAGTTGTAAAATGCACCTTGTAAACAACTTAAGACATCATTCACTCATGCCTAAGCAAACGGTCCCTGTGTCCTCCAAAGCCAACGGAGGAGGGCACCCTACACTGAGCAGGAGCCCCTTCTGTTTTTTGGTTTTTTTTTTTGTTTTTTCGAGACAGGGTTTCTCTGTGTAGCTTTGCGCCTCTCCTGGAACTCACTTGGTAGCCCAGGCTGGCCTTGAACTCACAGAGATTCGCCTGGCTCTGCCTCCCGAGTGCTGGGATTAAAGGCGTGCGACACCACCGCCTGGCTGCCCCTTCTGTTTTTATTAGCTACAATTTTCCTTTGATGTGTTGGCAGGAGCAGGCCACTTAACATGTCTCACAAGGAAAGCCAGGAGAAGGAGGCCAGACTAGGGACTCACCCACGATGCCAAGCAAAACAAGAGGGGAGAGCCACTCACTGGCAAACACGGAAGGCTAAAAGCAGCCGGAAGAAGTCGCTGCAGGGAGCTTGGCTGCAACATTAGCTACACAGAAGGGTTTGGGACAAAGTTACAAAGTTACAAAGCAGGATTAGTTCGAAGAGTCAGTGCATGTTACAAAATTACAAACCCGGATTAGACGAGTCAGTGCATGTTGTCAAGGAAATAGCCAAGCCCTGGTGAGAAATGATGCAGCTGACACAGACAGACATTTGATCTGTCATTATGTACTTTCAAGGGAGCTTTTTACCTGTTGAAACTTTATGAATGATTACTTTTTATACAATGGTATGTTTCAGAGATTTTACAGATGTGGGGGCCAAGGGAGAAACTGTAAATCTGATTCCAGGCAACTCAGCTTTTCACAAGTCTTCTGAGACAGGGTCTTACTCTGTAGCCCAGGCTAGCCTGGAACTTTTGGCAATCCACCTGTGTTCAGAGATTGTGGGTGTGAACAACACACATGGCCAACTTCATGAAAAAGGCACAGCAACCGATAAGATCATGATGTGGAACAGGATTACAGTTTAGTACTCACAGGGTTAGGCAAGGAACATCAGGATGAAATAAGTACTAAGGAGAATCCAGAAGGAAAAGGGAAGTCATAAAAGGCAACAGTAGTAAACAGGACTGTGAACACTGATTTGTAATTGGTAGTCATTCTCTGCCCAGTCAGCAGGGTCTTGAGAGAGAAAGGCACCTATCCACTCTCTTACAGGTTCAGTACTAGACTCAGCATCAGGATGGGTCTCATGGCGACTACCTTACGTTTCTCTGGTGTTAACTTGTTAGACACATATGGGAAATGTAAGGACAGTGTGTGTCACATGTACAATTTTAACTGATATTCTCAAAGCTCTTCCTCAGCATCTGACCAAGTGGGAACTATTATCTAACTAGCATTTTCCTTTCCAAGCTGTACGCCCCGGCACAGCCTGGGTTCATTCAGAAAGAGTACACATGAAGTTTTGCTTTGCCCAGAGATATCATTGGGGCTGTCAGTGGCCCCAGACTGTCCCCTCTAAATTAGTGGTTCTCAACCTTCCTAATATTGCTACCCTTTAATAAGTTCCTCATGTTGTGGTGACCCCGACCATAAAATTATTTTTGTTGTTACTTCGTAACTGTTATGCTATGAATCATAATGTAAATATCTGATATGCAGGCTATCTGATATGCAACCCCTGTGGGGGTCTGGACCCACAGGTTGAGAACTGCTGCTCTAAATGTTTAGGTTAGTAAGAAGCCACCCACTCACTTGGCCTTGCACATGTTTTCTTTTTCTGATACCTGCTTTACATGTTTATTGCCTCCTGTGGTGTTAACTGGACCACAACTGCACCAATTATATTAATCTGTATATACATCAACTTATACTTGAACTATTTAAATGTGAAGCTTATGAGGAAATAACATTAAAATAAAAGAATTGTCACAGTAATATACATTTAAACTATAAGCAGTTTAAACTTTTTCCAGCTTAAATACTTTATAGTATAATATACTTTACCTTAAGAGAACTCCAAAACATAATTTTCTGACTTAGAATGTATGATTAATATTTGAATCTACACTCTAGAAAGTAACAGACTCTAAATGTAGAAAGCACCATGCAATTTAGTAGTCAAATATACTTGTTGTGTATTCTTAACTTTGGAAGCACACAGACTCCAAAGTCTTTGCATTCATGCTCAATGCAGTGATGTGAGTTATATGCAGAAAGCCTTATCATGCAACGCAGCACTGCAAGAGAACACATTAGTAGGGCAGCAGGAAGTAAGTCAGCCTTTATTCAGCGGGAAAATTGCATACCATTAACAGGACAGATCATGAGCAAAGCAGTGTAATATGAACTAATGTTTTAGAGACATTATTTAAGCATCTGAGCTTAATATAGTTTATAAATACTTATTGATATCAAGTGGCATTAATTCAAAATAAAACAAGGATGGGGTCTACATTAAAAGTTTGGACAACCTTGATCAATAAAGGGTAGAGAATATCTAGAAAGACTTGTTGAATAGTGAATGAGAAATAGCAGTTGCTTTGAATTGTATATTATACTCAAATTAAGTACTGTACATATGGTATTTGTGTCTTTGTGTGTCATAAACTTTTGGACATTTATCCCTTTACCTTTTTAAAAGACTTATTTTTATGTGTATGGGTGTTCTGCCTGCATATTATGTCTGTATATCACATGATGTAGTGTCGCAAAGGCCAGAGAAGTCCCCCGTAACTGGAATTACAGAGGGTTGTGAGCTGCCATGTGGGTGCTAGGAACTGAACCCAGATCCTCTGGAAGAACAGCCAGGGATCTTAGCGGCTAAGCCATCTTGCCTATTTTAATCCGTTTAAAAAATATGAGAACTTTTATTTCAGAAAAGTAAATCCTTATTTTAAAAATTTATACCAGTCTATGTAGGTATAATTAAGTAACATGCTCTCTCTTTAGCTTGCAACAATTTAGCAATACCTTTTGAAAATAAAAGTTACTCTCATTTAGAAATATGGAATTAAAGACAGAATTTTGTAGAAATATCAAAAAGAAAACACATTAAAATATATATAGAGAGAGATATTTTAAAATACAGGAGAAGTCATCTTGCCTCTCTGTGGAGCACTTCACAAAGGCCCTGGGCCTTTACCATGAGTGTGTTGACGCTGCTCAACATAAACACTGGAACTAATCTAGTCATTTAGTAACTTATTAGTATTCAAATGTATGTAGATTGTATCATTGACTCTAAAAGTAAACAATTCAAATTGAGGGCACCAGATATGACAGGACACCAATGGGGCACAACATTAACCTACCAACTTTTCTGTTTTTGTTTTTTTATGTGATATTGGGTTTTCTTTCCTCCTTCAGTCTTATTACCCAAATTAAGGAACACACAAAGTATGCAAACAATCTGTCCTCAAGAGAAAGCCTGTTGCGAGATAGTAAATGACCCTCAAACTTAGCTGTATATTACAGTAATCTCTCCTGGTGCGCTGAGATTCTGGCTCAGCACATCAGACTTGGGTCCAGGCTGACCAACATGTTTGTTTTGAATTACCCAAGTGAAAAGTGTGCACTGTATATGGTACACACTCTAGAGCACATCAAATAAAGAGTCTCAGGCTGGAGATGTAGCTCAATGGTATAGAGCTTGATCTGGGTCTGTCTCAATATAATGACCTATTTTGTTTCGTAGAGAAGTATGTTAAGTATAAGTGAATAGTTTTCATCAAATATAGATAATTTATCTGATAAAATACTGATTTATATTTTATATACTAAAATTTCTAGGTGGACAAAGGACATACTTAAACAACAACAACAACAACAACAACTTAGCATTTAACGTTTGAAGCCGTTGATGGGGACACATATCCCAGTGTGTCAGAAGGAAAAGAGAATACCACTTTAGATATGAAGTCATGAAGGTGTACCCCAACTTGTGGGTATTGACAAAGTGGTATTCACAGGGCCAGCTGTGGGCAGCCTCCTCAAAACAATTGCACTCTGGGTTTCATTTGATGATGCTAATGACTTTTTCCCTTTAGAGAGAACAGTGAATTTACATTTATTTTTTTCTTCCCTCCAAAATGGCATTCATAAAGTATACATGGTATTCAGATACATGACTCGGTATTTTTTGTTTTGTTGGTCTGTAGGTTATGAACCAGGGTCTTGCCATATCACCTAGGCTGGTCTTGGACTTATAGGAGCAGGACTGACATACACAGAATTTTTCTCCCCACTCTCTTTTATGTTCAAAATTGTTATTATTATAACAGGGTCTCCTATATCTCGGGCGATGGCCTGAACTCCCGATCTTTCTGGCTCCACTCTCAAGTGCTGGGGTTACAGGCATGCTGGAGACCTTCCCACAGCAGTCGCTGTTCCCTGCCCTTCCCCCTTCTCGGATGTCAGTTAGCAGAGCTGTCAGAGTCTGCTGGGGTTAAATCATGTCACTCTCTTGAAGAACACAGGCCTTTCTTTTACCACCAATACACAACTAGGACTGTTGAAAGTCAGATCAGCCTAATTGTAAGGTACAAAGTCTGGTACTTTCAAATACTGAAAGCAGCTCTAAAAACTGCTAACTGAGGCCTAGTAGAGTACAAGAAGAATGATTTTTAGTATGTCAATGACTTACAGACCTTTTCATGAACAATGATGGAAGGTGCTGAGACATTTTAATTCTTTTTTTTTAAAGATTACTAATTTGCTATTACTAAAGAATACAGGTAGAAGGGAAAGTGATAAAATTATATTTCAGTTAAAAACACATTTTAAAAAAAGAATATATTTCAGGTCATGAAATGATGGTCACTCTGTAAAACTTCTGTTTGGCAATTCCATTCCAAGAAAGAGTATTCCTGGAAGATCCTAAACTAAGCTTAGCAAAGTAGACAGCATCTATAAGATGCATTAACAATTGGGAAGCTGGACCAATGAATGGTGGGTGAGGAATGCCAGCCTGCCCAATGCTGTATGTTCGAAGTTCAGTTTGGCTCAGGATGATGAGGGTGAAAGGTGACCACATGACAACTATGACGTCACATTGGGGTTTTATTAAATGAGGATTTCATTGTGTTAATAACATCTAATGCTACTTTTTTCTTAGAGAATGTACAAAGATGTCCCCATCCAGTACTGATAGACACTTAAAATAATGTACTTTTACTTATGACGTTAAGTCAATGAACTGGTTTTTATTTAATTGGTAACTTTTTAACCACTAAGGGGATTAATTATGTCATCACAGATATTCTAACGTACAATGTGATTCATTTAGTAGACAATCACATTTGGGTTATTATTTCTATCAATCAATAAATGCGTCAAAAAATCTGGATTGGTGTTATTAGGCCCAAAACGATCAAGTCAAAATTCTTATTCCATGTTATGAGATTTTATTGTTAACAAGAATATCTTAATGTAGCCTTGTTTATCAAAATTGAGATAAACAGATCTGTCACTTACTTTAAAACATATTAAGAAATTTTATGCTAATCAGTTAATTATTCTCCAACTGCTTTTTTTTTTTTTTTTTTTTGGTTTTTCGAGACAGGGTTTCTCTGTGTAGTTTTGGTGCCTGTCCTGGATCTCACTCTCTAGACCAGGCTGGCCTTGAACTCACAGAAATCCGCCTGGCTCCTCCCAAGTGCTGGGATTAAAGGCGTGCGCCATCACTGCCTGGCTTCCAACTGCTTTTTATGTTGAAAGAAGAGTTGCCTATGACAAGCAAGTAAAGTTTTCCTTTCTCAGGTAGTAGAAAATGAAAATATAAGTTTCACAGGACACACTGAGATTTGAACTTTGATCTGCCCTGGGAAGCACAGGCAGGCGACACTCTGTTTCTAAGCGCACTGGAGGACAGCTGTAGCACACCGGACACTCCAGGGAGTGGGTGTCTCACAGGACAGCAGCAGAGGCAGCATCCAGCTGTAGTATTTTCATTTTCTACTACCAGAGAAAAGAGAAATCCACCAGCAGGCCTTTTCCAGTGGAAGTGTGTGGACCTCTCCTGAGATATCAAGGAACTTAATCAAAGACATTTAGCTCTGTAACCTTATCGTGAAAGACAAGGTAGTAATGGGTTTGATATGAAGACAAATCTCATTCTTTTTCTTCATATATAAATCTTTACTGAGTAAAAACATATGGAATATTATTTTGAAGCATAATTTCTGCATGTGTGTCCACATACAAGTAAAAAACAATACTTTTGCTAATTCTTAGGGAAGGGATTTATATTATTTTGCTTTTCATGTGTTTAAAATTAGGACATTAAAACATATTTAAATTTTATGAACTTTCACAAATACTTAATCTTTTTAAGTAAAGTCTATTGTTACTTTTTCCAAAAATAAACTTTTAATTCAAGAAAAATATTTTGCATTTATTCCCATGTTATGATACTCAACTAGTAAATATTTTTCAAGATTACCATGCCTTTCAAGGTTAACATTTAAATAATAAATTTTATGTATAAGATGAAAATCTAGCTTGGCTTCATTATAAAATACACTTAATGAGACAAGATGTAGATGTATGAACATATAACACACAAATGCATGGCTGAAAGTTAGATATTGTTAGTATCCATATGCAAAAAAATCTTATCGTGTGCCAAAGTATATTTTTGTATAAGTTAAAGCTTCAAAGCAGTGCTGTTATGCACAATCAAAAGTGCAACATGCCTTGTGCACAAATTGTAAGTGTCGCTCACTTACATTGTTGATAGATTTATGCAAAGCCTCACCCAGAGAGTGCCGCTATGAAAAAAGATCACAGGAGAAAGGGGAACATTCAGAAACCGACGAAGTGAGAGAAAGAAAGATTAAAAACGAAGTGTGAAACATAGAACAATAATTATAACATGCTCACAAAAACCAGTTCTGAGAAGAAATTTAATTTACGATTCGCACACAGTACCTAAAATTATCTGATGGATATCCATGGGCCAGTCTACTTACCTATACAGGATACTTAAGGTTAGAACATGAGAACTGAGTCCAGTGTAAAAGATGATGGTTACGGAAATGCACAGAGGGCTAAACTGTTCTAAAGTCTTCCGGAGAGCTGCAACCTAACTGTTCATGTGCTGCACACAAGTGGCTGTAGGGCATAGGTTTCTCCAGGGAGCAGATGAGAACAGCAAAACCACCTGGATGTTTTTGTATCACTACTGCCTTGAGAAAATCACTGGAAATTGGGACTATAGGGAAAAGATGGGATGATTTTTATATCTTTTAAATTCTCTTTTTTACATGAACTTTATAGACTACAATGTTGTTTTTTAATGTCAAAGGATGACTACGAGGCTAGAGATCTGGCTCAGAGGGTAAGCACACTTGCTGCTTTTACAGAGGACCCAGGTTCAGTTCCCAAAACTCACATAGTGGTTTACAACCATCTGTAACTCCAATTCCAGGGAACCTGATGCCCACCCTCTTTGGGGCGCTAATGGCAGAAGCCCACACATGGTATACATACATACATGCCAAGCAAAATCCTCATACACAGAAAACAACATATTTTCACAAGGTTGACTATGCCTGAAAGACTAAGATATTCCAGAACGTGGTTTATTAGACTTGAATGGGAAAAGATACCACACCTGTGGATTTGACATTGGAGGTCACTGACATACAGAGCTATGTACATCACAAGACAAGCTGGGATCTTCAAAAACCACCGACTGGATGTTTGTGTCCCCAACCCACAAACTTGTCTGTTGACATCCCAACATTCAATGGCATGGTATTAGAAGGTAGAAACTTGGGCAGGGATTAAAGTTTTACCCCTTGGTCAGGGGCCTGAGTGGGTACTGTCCTTATAAAAGTACCCCAGAGACCTTCCTCATACCTTCCACTATGTGAGAGCACAGGCAGATGGCGCTGTCTGCAAACTAAAAAGCTAGCCCCTTGAAGTTGAACTTTTCAGTTTCCAGAGCTGTGAGAAATGTTTATGTTCAAAAGCTAACATTTACAGCATTCCATCAGTATAAGCCAGGACTATTGGTACCAAGAAGTGAGGGTGCTGCTCTAATCTAAAATGTGGAAGTGGTTTAGGACGGGGTACTGAGTGGAGGCTGGAGTTGGGGCTGCATGCTGGAAAAGCCTATGTTAGTATGAATGGACCTACTTATAGGGCTCAGAAAGAAAAGGGTACGGGTGCAGGGAAGTGTCAATCATTTTAGAGAACACTCAAGGAAGGCTGAGGAAATAAAAGGCTGGTAGACAGATGGACGGTAAAAGCCATCTAGATAAGGTCTCAGGTGGAAAAGAAGATCAGAGTGCTGAGAACTGGAGAAAAGGTCATCCTCTTCACAAAGGAGTCATGATCTTTGCGGACAGTGGCTTCCGTCCTTATTAGAGAAAACAGAACTTGAGCAAAGAAACTGGAGAAGAAAGAGAAGGAGGAGGAGAAAAGAAATAAAGGAGGAAGGAACGGTGGGAGGGAGGGAGGGAGGGAGGGAGGGAGGGAGGGAGGGGGAAGAAAGCAAGGAAGGAAGGAAGGATGTCCCTGGACGTGAATCATCTGTCCGTCTTTGGTTTCTCAAGGAGAAACCCTGCGCCTCACTGCTAGCAAGCCAGGACTCCTCCTAAAGCTGGTGGTGGGGTTCCAAAGCTTCAGGGCCAGGGCTGCTAACCCACTGTCTCCTTGTCTCTGGAAGCTGGGACTTCAGCTCCAGCGGCACTGGAGGGCAGAGGAGTAAAGAGGCAGCTCTCAAGTCTTGGATCTCAGTGTACGTGCCTTGCAGTTTGGAATCACTTTTCTTTCCTACTTCTTTCTCACTTTGGGAAATGGAAAGCCTATCTTCTTCCTTTCCCATCCTTGTATGTGGGATGCATAAAACTTACTTAGTGCTACGGTTTAGATGGTAAATGTCTCCTGAAAACCCATGCGATAATGACTCGGCTCTTAGGGTGGTGCTCCTGGGAGGTGGTGGAGCTTTTGAGAGATGTGGCCTAGTACAGAGCCTTTTATCACTGGGGACAAGCCCTTGAAGGTGAGAGGGTGGGACTCCAACTCCTTCCTCCTTTCCTTTCTGTTTCCTGGCTCTGAAGTTTTCTCTCTGACATGCTTTCAACCACTGACATCCTGGCACCACACCAGAGGCCTTACAAGTAATGGGTCTATGCAACTATGGACTGAAATCTCTAAAACTGTGAGTCAAAATGGACTTTACACTTTATCATGGTGTTGGATATTTTGTTATAGTGTGAGAAAGAAGACTAATCAGATCCATAGGTTTACGGCAGGAGAGCAATTTGCTTCAGAATCTGTCATGATAGAACCTAACTCCAGTGTGATTTGGATGAGACTTCAGTTTTTGACTTTAGGGTCGATGCTGGAATGAGATGGAATTTCGGGAGGATGTTGGGATGTAATGAGTATATTCTGCATGTAAGAATGGCATGAATACTGGGAAGCAGGAACGGTGGAATCCTAACCTTTCATGGAGTAGTATTAGGAAGTGCAGCCTTTGGTCTAGCCTTTAGGTCAAGAGGATGCTGCCTTATAAATGGGACCCAGAGAGCTCCCTTGGCCCTTCAATTATGTGAGGATGCAGTGAGAGGGAAGGCTCACTAGTGGGCCCTGGCCAGGCAGAAGTCAGAGGACAACCTGCAGAACTCCGTTACCTATCCTCTACCACCATGTGGGTAATAGCATCAAACCCAGGTCCGCAAGTTTGGCATCAGGCACCTTTACCTACTGAGCCATCCTGCCAGTAGCCATTCTGAAGCTTGGTTTATTCATTGTTAAAGCAGGGCAAGGCTTTCCTGTCCGTAATTAGAAACACATTGTTATGTACATTCTGAAACCCCCTAACTTGTAGCCTTTTAAGGAGAGAGACCCCGGGTAATGATTAACCATGACAGTTGACTGGACCGAGAGATGCCTGGGAGAAGAAAAGCATACTGCTGGGTGTGTCTATGACGAAGGTGGGGACTAGCTGGAGAAGTACTCAGAGGTACACTATGCCTTGAACAGTGTATATCTTGCCTCTCTCTACTTCGTGGCTACCTTATGCTCATGCCAACATAATGTTCCGCCCTGCAGCATGCCCAAAGTAATGGACCCAGCTGACCTTGAACAAAACCCTCTAAAACTGTGTGGCAAAATAAACCTTTTCTTCTTCAAGGCTTTGTTGTTGCTGCTTATTTTTGTTGGTGGGGTTTTGTTTTGGTACGTGTGTGCGTGGATGTGCTCATGCAGAGGTCGGAGGAGAACAACAGGTGTCCAGCTCTGTCATCCCCGGGCCTGCTTGCTTGGGGCGAGGTCTCCCACTGACCCTGGGGCTAAGATGGCAGCGAGCAAGCCCTAGTCATCTGTCTGTCTGCAGCCCTCACATGGCCGTGGTTCCGGACAAGGACAATGACCACGTGCTGGGTTTTATGTGGGTTCCGGGGATTTGAACTCAGGGCCTCATGCTTGCATAGTAAGCCCTCTCACCCAGAGTCATCTCCCCAGACTTCATTTTTTAAAAGTGATTTTTAAACTTAGCATCTAAAGTAACAGGTTTCATTATGCCATTTTCATGTGTCTGTACAATACTGCTTGGTTCTGATCCACTCCCCTCCTCTCTCCCTCCCTCCCTCTGCCCACTTCTCTGTCTGGTCCCTTTTCTTCCCTACATTGTGCCCTTTCTGCTTTCACTTCACATGTATTCTAGCACTCTCTACTGTTGCTACTCTCTTCTCTCTAGACCTCTTCATCCGTCCTCATGATCGCCTTGCCAGTTCATCACACAGACACATGCATGCACACATCCTAAAATCTGCGTTCTGCACATGTGAGAAAATGTGCTATTTGTCTTTCTGACTCTGGCTAATTACACATAACAATGGATTCCAGTTCTAGCCATTCCATCCACATTATCTGAGAGATGAATTTAGATCATGCCTATAATTCGTAGGTATGTGTCTGAGTGATCAGTTTTTTTAATTTCTCAGCTAATGTCCTAAATGAAGATAAATAAATCAACCATCAGTTTGGAACCACAATAAGAGGGACATAAATGAATATATATATATATATATATATACACTTTAGGATTAAAAAAACAGAGACTATGGTCAAGTGTTTTCTTTACAACTTTTTAGATATTATTGCAGAATGAGAACCCAGTTGTTTTGTTTGCAAATTCTGATATATACAATATTCCAGAAGTACAGCCTGCACTGGGCAATGCTGTAACCCTCTAAACCGGCCTGCTAGCACACACCTGTAGGCCTGGACACTTGGGGGTCTGAGGGAGAGAGAAGTTGAGCCCAGAGTTCCAGATCAAACTGGGCAACACAGTGAGACCCTATATCACCACCATCACCATCTCCACCATCACCATCTCCACCATCACCATCTCCACCATCACCATCTCCACCATCACCATCTCCACCATCACCATCTCCACCATCACCACCACCACCATCATCA
>CABHPH010146745.1:16766-51675 GCA_902168325.1 Peromyscus nudipes | reverse complement strand
ATCAGTAACATTCTGAGCCCCATGTTTAGATAATCACTTTCTCATAAACTGTCTAACCAATTTTCAGTAATTCTGGTGCATAGAATTCATTACTATTCCCATTTTACAGATCAAGCTTGTAAGGCTTTTGTGGGCTTTGAGGAAGTGTAAGTCTCAGGACTGAGAGCCAGGGATGAGCATCTGCCGTGGTTAGGAGCACTGATCAGGGTAAAGACTCGTTGCTGATCCTGTGACCTCCAACAGCCGATTATCCATTGTAGATTTTTACTTTTACTTTTATTGTCAGTGAGAAATGCGTAGCATTAAAATCTCTCTTACTTAGTTACCGTGAAAATTAAATGAAGTAGAAGTTTTAATAAAGCATCAGTTACAATGTGTTTGCGGGGGTTACTGCCTAACACACAGTAGGTTGAGTTACTACATGTAGCCATGACAACTGCTGTTGTCAATTATTTTTAAGTCAATGACCTGTAACACACCACTTACATGTGTACAGGAAAATGCTCTGAGGTTAGTGATGATCTCTCCCTTGACTTTAATTTGAAACTTAGTTTCCTTTCCTGTTGAGCTTTATTTTTGCTTTTTAAAATAATATTTAGAGTTTTTTTGTAAGAATTTGAATAAACTCAGCTTATGAAGGCTTGCAAACCCATGATTAGATATGTGTTACCATAAAACTCCAACACTACTTGACAACATGCTTTTTTCTTATAGGCTTCAGTATGTTACATGCTATCTTCTTGTCACATTTCAATTATGAATTATTTATAAACTACCTTAGAAAATCTATCCCCCTTTAATTCAGTTTTAAACTATGCAACAAATATTGCCTTACATATTTTAGCATATGTAGTTATTTACAGATATGTACCTATGTAGTAAAATATCAAAATAAACACAAATTGATGGTGGTAATGAATTTTGAGGAGAGAATTATGGGATTAAAACTGATTACTTTAAAAACATTTCATATTTTGTTCAATAAAATTTCTCCCCTTAATTAGTACTAAAAATGGAATACATGTAGAATTGATTATAATGTTGCTTACAGACCAGGTGGTTAAATTTACCTTTATTCTAGTGGTACTTTACTTCCGTTATAATTACTGTATCTAAAAGGTAACAAATTATACCAAAAATGATATTGAAGGTTTGCCACATGGGTGGTGTTTAATTACATACACAATAGGATCATGGTGACATATATTATGTAGCAAGCAGCGAATATTTGGAGTCTGTGGGAAGGCTAGAGCTTGGATGTCTTCACCTGACAGAGCAGTAATTACATGCATTGTTGGCTAATGGAGATAATGAAGGCGGATTAGCTGCAAATTCACATCTAGAGACCTTGGTCTAATGGCACAATGTTGAGCATGTAGCTCACACTGTGTATTGTTTTACCAGTGGAGACTCAGAGGCCTAATAATTCATTTTTAATCTCAAAGAAAAAAATAATTTCCCTAAAAGGAAAAGACAGCCATACTGTCACTTACTTTAATATATGTCTGTTTCCGGCTCACTAAGTTTTGTCATTAAGAGCACAAAGCTTGGATATTTGTAAGAAAAATCTTTCAATTTACTCAGGACTTGAAACATTCAAGAATGAGAATGTATGTAAATCTCTAAGTGCAAAGGCTGCACCACTGCCCACCTCAGCATTGGATAGAAGCAGGGATGGGACCACAGAATCTCTGCAGGAGCTTAGGGAGGAGGTGAGCCACCTTAGAGCTCCCAGCTGGAGAGACTGATTCTCTCTTCCTTGACAGGCTTGGTGGAAGTGAGTGATGAAGGGGACATGGCGTGAAAGGACAGGAATTTGTAAACATTCAGTGAAAAGCAAACATTCTGCTACTTAGGGCAGCTCAGACTTGGGTGAAGTGACATTACAAGATAATAGTAGAAAGTTGCTTCTCATGAGACTTAGCAATTCCCATGATGTTAAAGGATCATTGTGAACATCATGAGGTTATAGGGTATTCTTTTTATTTTTTTATTTTTTCAAATTTAACTCTTTATTAATTCTTTGTGGATTTCACATCATGCATCTCGATCCCACTCATCTCCCTGTCCCTCCTCATCTACCCTCTACCCTTGCAAGCACCTCCCCTACCCCAGGATAAAACAAAGTAAAATTTAAAGGAAAAGAGAAAAAAAGAAAAGAAAAATCTCGTTGTGGAAGTTGTAGTGTGAGACAGTGAATCACATAGTCCTTTAGTCCATATATTGTTATTTGCAAGTGTTCATTGCATTTGAGGTCTTTGGTTTTTGCTACATCATCAATACTGGATTCTGACTGGGGCTCCTCTTGGATATCCTGTTGCTGTCCTGTGTCAAGGAGATCATGTAACTTTGGGTCTGCAAGACCAGCTCCTTCTTGTGAAGAGCCATCCCTGAGGTCACTGGAGGGAGAAAACGGGCCCTGCCTCTCACCAGCTGCGGAACTAGGCAGAGTGGTCTCTATACCTTGACTAGGCAACACAATAGAGCTGGTCTTGGTGGTTTAGGTGTGGGCAAGCTGATCCCAAGGACATGAAAGCAGGAGAATGGCCCTGCCCCCTGCTGCTTATACAGAGGGTGAGCTAGCCAGGGTAGTACTGGAGAGCTCATCCTGGTGTTGAGAATGAAGGAGAGGTGGCGGGCTGACTAATTCACCAACAACCCAGACCCAGAACCAGAGCTATGAGTTGGTGCATCCAGTCATCCACCCCATCTAGGGTATTCTTGTGACTTCTTTATATGTAGCAACAGAAGATACTTCTCTTTCTCTGAGAATGAAAACTGAATACCACTGGCTTTTTAACACAGTGGCTTCTCCCCCCTCCCCCAGCTTTCCCATAAGAAAGGAAGCCTAGGGAAAACCCTCTAATATCTTTAAAAACATTTTTCCCATCATGATAGCAGGGCGCCCCCCTCATCAAGGAATTATAACTATTAATTATCACTAGTAGAATTTAGAATCTAATGTTATTTGTCATTCATTTAGAGAAAGTTCCTCCTGCATACTTTTATTCTCAAGCAGTATTTCTCACCAGAAATGACCAATGAAGTGGCCATGGCATGGGTTACAGGCTCTTTATAGGATGTGGTAGCATTACCATGAGTGAAGAAGACTTGGTCTCTCTCCTCTGAAGCCAGTGCTCTTCAGCTTCAGATTCATCTTTGGAAGGTGTGTTTTCTCCAAGCACTGGCCACATGGCATCCAACATTTATAGTCTGCCTGACCTGCTACTGTGCTTCAATATCTCTTTCCTTGAGATGTTCTTTCCTTGTTTGTCTATTTTGTTTTTGTTTTTTTCAAGACAGGGTTTCTGTGTAGCCCTAGCTGTCTAGGAACTCACTCTGTAGACCAGGCTGGCCTTGAACTTAGAAATAAATCCACCTGGCTCTGCCTCCAAGTAATGGGATTAAAGGCATGCACCACCACTGCCCAGCTTAAGTGGAAATCCACATGAGTTTTTATTAACCCACTGTCTTAGTTAGGGTTACTATCCCTGTGATGATAAGTTGTGGAGAAAAAGGGTTTATTTGGTTTACTCTTCTACATTATAGGAATCAATGAATCAATCAATCATTGAAGGAATCTAGAACATGAACTCAAACAGGGCAGGAACCTGGAGGCAGGAGCTGATGCAGAGGTCATGGAGGGGTGCTGCTCACTGGCTTGCTCATCATGGCTTCCTCAGCCTGCCGCCTTATAGATCCCAGGACCACCAGCCCAGGGATGGCACCACCCAAAATGGGCTGGGCCCTCCCCCATCAGTCACTAATTAGGAAAATGCCATAACGGCTTGCCTACAGTTCGGTCCTAACTGAGGTTCCCTCCTTTCAGATAACTCTTGCTTGTGCCAAGTTGACACAGAACACGCCAGCATATTCAGTGCTCTTTCACTGTGAGGACTAACTCCAGTTTTCAAAGCACATATTTTTGCCAGGCCGGGAGCATTATATCCCACCTCCAGGGGGCAGTAACCAGTAGTAGATGCTTGAGGCAATGCAACGTGATATGAGTGGTGTGTGTGAGTAAACTCTGCCCAGGAGCAGGTGGGGCCAAGCTCCCTTAGGTTTCAAAGAGAAGAACCAACTAGAAACGCCTAGGAAGGCAGGAGTTATGCAAAGCCTCACACAGTAGGACCGAAACTCTCAGTCCTATTGGCCCTGAGTGGAGTAGGGAATATATAGCCTCTGTTGAGGAACCACATCCAAACTGGGCAGAGGAGATGGCCATGGCCAAACTGGGCAGAGAGGATGGCAGATAATTTGTTTCTGCAAGTATCAAATTCTGTGATGCTCTGTGTTGATCTGGTTTTACTAATTTAGAATTTTGAGTATGTGTTGTTGATGTATTAGGAAAAAAGCTAATTGTAGCACGAACTGTTAGAAGGTCTTATTAGTAAAAACAAACCCAGAGCCAGATATTAGGGTGAACACTGAAAGATCAGAGAAACAGAACAAGCCATAGCTAACGTGACCTCGCCAACTCCTCAGCTGATCTTGTTTCCTCAAACTGGAAGCTTCTGCGTCCTCATCCGAATGGATCTCAGCTAAACTGCTGCTAAAAGTTAAAAGCTTAACAAAGGCTCTAGTACCTTTCTGCTTCCTGCCATCACTTCCTGTGATTAAAGGCATGTGTCACCATGCCTGGCTGATTCCAGTGTGGCTTTGTACTCACAGAGATCCGGATGGATCTCTGCCTCCAGAATGCTAGGATTAAAGGCGTGTGTGCCACCATTTTCTGGCCTCTATATCTGTCTAGGGGCTGTTCTGTTTTCTGACCCCAGATAAGTTTATTAAGGTGTACAATATATTGGGGAACACAACATCACCACAGCAAATGGTTATTCTTGTCTGACTCTCTCAGTTGAACAATAGTCGTGTTCTGCTGTCAGTGCCGTCTAACTTAAGCTCGCTAGTGTCTCGAAGGCATTTAGTTGGGAAATAGTCGTTCTTATTGGACACCTGGGATTGCTCCACAGTGGGAAGTAACATTAAACCTGTTTAAATTATAAAGCAGGGCTGGCGAGTTGGCTCAGGGCTAAGTCATTTGCTGCAGAGTCAACAAACCGAGTTTGATCCCTAGGACCCACATAGGGGAAGATGAAAGCCAACTTCTGAAAGTTGTTCTCTGACCGCCACATACATGCCGTGGGCCATGCAAGCCCTGCCTGCCCTACCACACAAAATAAATAAATATAAATGTTAAGATTTCAAAAAATTAAGTTAAAAAGCAAATTTTTTTTTTAAAAAAAACCTTTATCCTCTTTCACTTTCTCTTCTAGTCCTGACCTCAGAAGACCACATATCAGCTCTGTTGTCAGCACAAAGCATCCTGTCTCGAATCTCTGTACACCTGTCCCAGTGGGCACTAAAAAAGCTTCACCCTACCTTCTTAGCCACGTCACCTGTCACTTCCTCCCCATCTGATACTGAGTCTTCACAGTCTGCATACCATTCCCAAAGCACCATCCCTCCTGCTCCTGGGAGTGCTATGTCCTGAGACCCTTTGCTGGTTCCCAGCGCCAACCTCCTTTCCTTTTCCACCTCCCAGCCATCGCTTCGTGTATCCCAGATCCCAGTCCTTACCCTTCCTCTTCCTCTCCCCCTCCTCCCTCATTTCAAGAAGAAGTAAATATGACCTTCTTTTAGGGGTGAGGCAGTTTGAGATGAAGCCTCCTTGCATAGCCTGGCTGGTCTAGAACTCTATTCATAACTTAAACTGGCTTCAGACCTTGCAACAGTTGTCCTGGCTCAGCCTTTCAAGTCCTGGGATTACAGGCATATGTCATATGCCCAGCCAAATGCCAACTTCCTAATGACAATATTTTAGGCTTTTTTTATTTGTAAAATTTAGCAGAAGGACTCATAGATAATAATAGAATAACTCATTGAACCAGTAAATTTGTTAGATATTTTTTTATGTGCTAACCACTAGGCCAACATTGTACAAAATAAGGCAACAGATAGGAATTTAAAATATGAATGTATCATTTATTGAAAGGAAACTTTTTTATGGAAGAAAGGAAGAGGGAGAGAATTAACTAGATGCTCCCCTACAGATCATTATTTTTTCATTTTTAAAATTATAAGCCTTTGTATAAAAGGACAGTTAAAACCCCCACTGCCCCCAGAGTCACTTTGTATTCAGTAGGGGAGAGTGGGCCTCATCAATGTCAGGAGGGAAGAGGAGGCCTCAGGATGCCGTGTAAAGGAGGGGAAGTTGAAGCTGATGTCATTCACTGAAAGAAGCCCCTGTTTCTACAATGAAACATCATGGTTCTGTCTATTCAGGCTCTCTTCTTACAGAGGGACTCAGTTCTTTGTTGGTAAATGTGTGAAATGCAACAGTGAATAAACCAGACAGGACTCTGCCCTCCCAAGACTACAGAGAAGTAGAAAAGATCATTATTAACCACAGGAAATAAATGATTCTAATTATAACTATGCAAAATGCGCCAAAGGAGAAGTCAAACTTTATGGGAAAAGCTTGGTGTAGGACAGAATGAATAATTTCTAGATATATTATACATGAATGCTATAACCTCCAATTATTATTACAATGAAGCTTTTCAAATTCTGTGTGTATAGTGTATATGGGTATCTGTGCCCCCATCTCCACCCATCCCCCCACTCTCTCTGTTTGTGTATGTGTGTTTGGAGACCAGAGGTCAACATCAGGAGTCTTCTCTTTGGGTTATCTTTTGGGAAATCATCTCTCACTGAAACTAGAGCTCACTGATTGGCTAGACTGGCTGGTCAGTGAGCTGCAGGGATCCACCCGTCTCTGCCCCTCAAACCCCAAGTAGGATTACAGGTGTGTGTCATCATGCTTGGCTGTTGCATGAGTGCTGGGGGGTCTAAACTCGGGTCCTCATCCTTACATGACAGGCACTTTACTGACTGATCATTTCCTCAACCTCAACAAAGATCATGTTTAATATTTACCTACTGAGACTATATTTAAAGTAAAGTTTCCATCTTCATAGACCCATGGCAATATATTAGACATAATAGAAAGAGAAATGGTAAGGTAAAGGGAAAAAGGAGGACTGGAACTAAAAATGGAGCCAAAGATAAGACTTCTACGAAAATAAGGACATCATTAAATCTTCATGAATGTATTCCCACTGTCAAGCAAGCTACTTTTTATTTACTGGAGCTGAATGTATATTTGCTGAAGTTTCTTCATTGAATCTAAATACTTCTGGCTGAGTCATTAGTTTCTTATTTAAGAGGACTTGTTAGCAGGATAAAAAAGAATAGGTAAACCCAAATAAGTATCTGTAAGATTAAAAATAAACTCGTGCTCTGGAAAAAATAAAATATTTTTCTAATCCTAGGACACATAATTTCTCTTGAGGGTTCTTATAAATGGAAAACTATGTAGTGGATTCAGTAATATGTATGACATGTTTTTCAAGTTAAGACAATGCCTACATTTAATAGGATTATTTATCTAACCATTTAAGTGCAGATTAAAGCTACCACTCATGTACATGGCTTTTAATTCTTGTTAGACATTTCTGCTCACTCTGTTTCTAGGCCATTCCCCCTTCAACTTCTCAAGCAGTGTTCTCAATCCCATCTGGATTCTAGCATCATCAAGTTGCCTTTCCAAATCTGGTTTCCCAATTCCAGCCATCAACAAAAGGAGATGAGAATCTAGGAGCCAGCAAAAAAACATTATATTTTTAGAAACAATGAAGGAATATTTATGGTTGGGCTTGGGAGTGACTTCTCAAAACACAGAATTAGATTCATACTTAACATATTTATCCATACCCATCCCCTAGGTCAGTGGTTCTCCACCTTCCTGATGCTGTGACCCTTTAATACAGTTCCTCATGTTGTCATGATTTACAGCTATAAAATTACTTTTGTTGCTACTTCATCACTATAATTTTGCTAATGTTATCAATCATAATGTAAATATTTGATATGCAGGGTATCTGCTATACAACCTCTGTGAAAGGGTCATTTGACCCTCTGTGTACGGGCTGGTTTTGTGTATCAGCTTGACACAAGCTAGTCATCAGAGAGGAATGAGACTTAGTTGAGGAAAGGCCTCCATGAGGTCCAACTGTAAGGCATTTCCTCAATTAGTGATCAATGTGGGAGGACCCAGCCTGTGATGGGTGGATGCCATCCCTGGACTGGTGGTCCTGGGCTCTATAAGAAAGCAGGCTGAGGAAGCCAGGGGAAGCAAGCCAATAAGCAGCAACCCTCCATGGCCTCTGTATCAGATCCTGCCTCTAGAATCCTGCCCCTGTTCTGACTTCCTTCAGTGGTGAACAATAATGTGGAAGCATAAGCCAAATGAACCGTTTCCTTCCCAACTTGCTTTTTGGTGATGGTATTTTGTCATAGCAATAGAAACCCTCACCAAGACACCGTGAAAGGGGCCACAACCCACAGGTTAAGAACCACTGCCCTAGGAGATTCTTTGTAGCCCCATGATTCAAAAATCTCTAGACTTTTGCATCCACTCAACAGTTTCATAGGCATGGCTCAGTAAACACGTAATTTATGAACCCTTATTTCCGATTTTATTCCAATTGTCCTACCCATAGCTTGGGTCCTAAGTGTCTCCTAAGGATACATGTGGTAAAAATTTACTCCCTGGGCAGAGTTGGGGGTACTGGAGAGTAAATAGAGCTTTTCAAAGGTGGAACTTAGTGGGAAGCCTTGAGGTTGTTGGTTGCATATTCTTGAGAATTGTGGATCCTAGTCTCTTTGTATTCTTTTGCTTCTGGCTACAAGTTAAATGGATGGTCCTGTGCTAGGACAGCTCCTACCACATGCCCAAGGCAAGGAGGCCATCGGATCGTGTGCTAAAATTTCTAAACTTAGGAGCCCAAACATTTTCTCTCAAGTGTATGTTATAGTAATGAATGTACCATCTTAGTAAGTGGTACCATGAGTTCACCAGAAGCTCAGTCTATCCTAGATTTCTCTCTCACCTACAGCAGGTTTAATCCACCAGCACAGTGTGTAAAATTATCCCTATGGTGCTCACTGTCTCAACTAATACATTCTAGTAAGACAACTGTTACTTCTCACTGGAAATATTATAATGTCTACGAACTGATTTCTCTGCATTTCACATAATCTCATCTTCTCCACACGATGACAACTAAGATGTATAGTTGTTCAGAAAGTTGGGTGCCAGGAACATTACCAGGGTGCTCTTCAGCAGGAATCAGAAGTTTGAACACTTTTGCTTTTAACTCCTTTGTTTCATGTTTCTTTTGCTAACATCACAAGGGCTACCAAATAGCTTGCCAAGACTCTTGCCATGGTTTGGTTATCATCAAGGTCATAAACACCAGTCAGTCGAGTCTAAATATGACTTTGGTATCTGCTATGGGCATTTCTAGCCAAACTTACTTTAGAGTATCAAATTAGCTTGATATTACTAAAGAAGTAGTGATGTGATTATAATAATTTTTTAATGAAGATTGACGTTTAGATTTTAGTTCGCATCAAACTTCACAGATTGCTAGTGTATGTGTGTTCATGTGTGTACCTTTAGTACATTGTGATCAAGGATAATTACTTATAAATTATATAATTATCTGCTTTGGTATTCATGAAAACAATGCAACCCAAAATAATACCACTTAGAAGTGTTGTTTGAGTACATAAAATATATTATTTATTTTTTAGAATTTAATATGCTATAGTCATGTAATGTTATTTGTATTTTCTATATTCAGTCTGTCATGAACTAAAAGGCTGGATTAAATTTAGCAACTACAGCAACTATTTATATCATTTGTGACTTCTACTTTATGAATTGCATTTCTCTTTTACTTGTTACTTACACGTTTATGTTCACGTGGATTTATTTTATTCATTATATCAATTTTATTTATAACTTATATATTTATATTCATCTGAGTCATACCTTCTGTCCTCTTCCTTCTCTGTCCTTCTTTTTCCTTCCCCTTTAAAATAGTTTTTGATTTTTTTTTTTTAAGACAAGGTTTCTCCGTGCAGTTTTGGTGCCTGTCCTGGATCTCGCTCTGTAGACCAGGCTGGCCTCAAACTCACAGAGATCCACCTGGCTCTGCCTCCCGAGTGCTGGGATTAAAGGCGTGCGCCACCACTGCTGGCAGGAGATGATTTTGGTATGTATCCCAGGCTAGCCTTAAACTCTTTATGTAGCCTTTATGACCTTTGTTTGGAAATCCCTCCTCTGTGACCCAAGTGCTGGAATTACAGGCATAAAACATCCCACTTACCTCACCCCTTTGTTTTTTTTTGTTGTTGTTGCTTTTTTAAGACATGATCTCTTTACATAGCCCTGGCTGTCCTGGAACTCACTATGTGAGAGGCTGGCCTCCAACTCAGAGATCCTTCTGCCTGTTTCCCAAGTTCTGGGATTAAAGGCATGTGCTACCACACCCAGACCACCTCTTTGCTTTCTAATGTGTACATCTTTGTCCTATTTATTATTGAATTGTTCCTTCCATTATCCTTTATAGGTGACTGAAAATTTTTATTTATTTTGATGGTAAATACATATGGACAGAATTATCAATGTACTTCCTATTCTGTTTGTTTTTGTTTTACTTTGATTCTTTTCTGTCTATATTTTTTAATATTTAAGATTTGTATTATCTTAATAATTATATAGTAGATTTCATTCTCTATTTTTATATAGTATCTGTTAATTCTATAAAAGAATTGGTAGGAAAATGTTCTCATTCCATTTCTGATTTCAGTTTCTGTTTCTTACCTGATATTAATCAATAAAACTCACCTTTCAGAATATTTATAATTTGAAAGATATGCCAGTGTTATTGGCTAATTAGCTTATAAAACAACTTGTTGATTCCCATGATTATGTCTGAACAACCAGCAGACTTGGCCTTCCCCTCCCATTCAACCTTTGTGTGTTGCTTTGTACATAATCTAAACAAATAACATTTGTATTTGTCAGTGTCTGAGTCAGACTTTTGCTGCTATAGCAGAATACCACAGAGTGGTAATCTGTGAAGGACAGAGGTCATTTCTTTCCAGCTTCGAAGGGTGAGTGTGACCAGACGCTGCTGCTGAAATCGTCTTTCAAAGGAATCCACTCCCACGGCAGTGTTAATCACGAGGCTCTCATGCATTAAATAAACACCACCAGTCCCACTTCTTAATACTGTTGCCATGGCAGTTAAATTTCAGTATGACTTAGGAGAGGGTAGTCAAGCTATGGAAGTCTGTCAGTCCAATCTTCGCATGTTTTAAAAGTCTTGTTTCTGTAATAAAACATGTCACATCTCTCCAGCTGTTCTTTGGGCATTTCTGCAAATGGGTTAGGTAAACCGAAGCACACGTCTTAGCAAAGTCCTTTCATTTAGGAACAGTATTCTCTGAGGTCATGAATTTTCAAAATCGTTTGCAACTCTTAATCTTAATTTGACTGACTGGTTGGAAAATTCTTGCATCTCAATTTCTTTACATGAGTCTTTCTGGGAATTTCTCTAATTGGGGCCGGTGGGGGGGGGGATTGAATATAATAATCTGAGTTTTTGCCTGCTTGTTTACAGTGTTCTTTTATTAATCTTTAAAATCCAGTGTCATTACTGAAATGTCTCTCAGTTTTGACCATTATGGGTTAATTTAAATTGATTCATGTCACTTCCCTCTGGCTTTTATTACTTTAAGCACCAATTAAAAAATTATTATAATGTTTGTTCATAATGTTCAGTTTTCCACAACAATTTTTTGTTGCTTTTTGATATATTGGTAAATTATTCAAAACACATTTTGCTTTCATTTTTATCTAATCTTTTCTTATTCCTGCTACTTTGGAAAGATTTCCTTTAAAACTTCTGTGTGGTAAAACTGACTGCATTTGGTTCATACTTCCCTTGATTTGGACAAATGCACAGAGTCATCGTGACTAGACTAGTCACCACTAGTCACCTAACAGCTTCATCACCTCCCCAAATTACCCGAGACTTGTCCTCTGTGGGGCTGTTCATTGATGCTGCACCAAGTCCTTGTTTATTACTCATCATTAAATAGACGGATTGTTGTAGATCTGCTGTTTGCACGAACTTCTGCTGGGGTTAGGGTGGAGCTGCTGCCTGGCCTTCCACTCCCTTTAGGTTCCCAGGGCCTCCTGCCGGGGAACTCCTCTGTGTCCCTCCCCTCCGGGGTGCTTCTCGCAGCCATGCTTGTCTCCTTCCCACGACTCTGTTTATACCTTGAGATGACGCAGTTCCTCACCTTCCTCATTGCTGTCCCACTCACTCAGGTTTTCATACAAAAGCTTCCTGCGCTGCTCCAACCCTCTTTGCCTTTCCCACACACATTCCCCGCAATGATTTGCTTTATCTTCTCACTTCTCCTTTTCTTCTTTTTCCAAATTGTTATATCCATGCTTGGAAGCATTAACGGATACTCTGCTTCTATTAGGAGCCGGTTCTTCACGTCCCCTCTTGAGAAAAATAATCTCTCACCTATTGTTCTGCAATACATTGTCCATTTTTGGAACATTTATCTTGTTGCTTTCTGTACTTATTTCCTTATCCTTAATACGCCAGTGTACAATCCTAATACCAATGTATAACCAGCCAATACAAAATCGAAAAGAATGTCCATCCAAGGATAGACAGCTCTTACCCTCCCTTAGCTTTATTTGATTTTCCATGTATATTATTGAAAGGTAGACTTTTTTAATTTTGGTTCATCTAGAATTTCTTTTTTTATTTTCAAAGTGATTTAACCATGTCAAAGCAACTTTTCTATTCATGGGCAGCAACAAAAACTCTCTTAGGTTTAGAACTTTTATAAACTCTTGGAAAGCACGGTCACCGTTAATGGAGACTCTTCTTCATTGCAGGTGATGCAACAGTGACAATAGCTCACAGATACACTCCCAGAGAACAACTGAAGGTCCACACTCAGCTGGCAGATATTGTCATCGTGGCTGCAGGTAAGACCATCATGACTGCTAGTTGATGGAATGACATGGTAGAGTCACTGCTGCCCTAATTTCTGATGTGTTGAAAGAACATACGGGAGGCAAGGTACACATAGGTAAACGTATGACTAACTTCTGTGGCCTGAATTTCGTCTCTGTGTAGTCATCCTATTGGCCGACTGTGCCTGTTAGGATCTGTCAGCCCCTATGGGAAACACAAATGACCTTTGCAATGATGGATGAAGCACAGGAACAAATGTGCACTTTCCCAGTTTGCTTTGGCAAACATGGCTGAGTAACAGTTATAGAAACAGATCAGTGCCAGTTGTTGTTTTTTGTTTTTCACTCTTTTGGGGGGCCTGCCACCCAGCTCCCAGATAAATCACTCACAGAGGCTTATTCTTAACTATGAATGCCCAGCCTTAGCTTGGCTTAGTTTCTAGCCAGCTTTCCTTATCTTAAATTATGCCATCTGCCTTTTGCCTCTGGGCTTTTCCCATTCTCTTACTTCTGTAAATCTTACTCTTACTCCATGGCTTGCTGGTTGTATGGCTGGGTGGCTGGGCCCTAATGGTCTCCCCTTCTCTCTTGTTCCTCCTCTCTCCCAGTTTTCTCCTATATATTCTCTCTGTCTGCCAGCCCCACCTATCCTTCCTCCTGCCATGCTATTGGCCGTTCAGTTCTTTATTAGACCATCAGGTGTTTTACACAGGCACAGTATCACAGCTTCACAGAGTTAAACAAATGCAACACAAACAAAAGTAACATACCTTAAAATATTCTACTGCAGCTGGTCATGTCTTATAGTTTCAGGAAAAAAAGAAACTGAATTTGATCTTGAAAATTGTGTTGGTGAAAATAGAATGTCTAAGTAAGAAAGAAACATACAACCACCCTGCAACTCTGACTACACCCACGCTTGAGGCGTAGGCTTTGGAGTCTTGACTTTAAAGGACTAGACCCAATGTGGGCATCTGGTGGGAGAATGAGGTCATTTTCAGGAAGTGTGGTGTGTGAAATTCGGTGCAACAAATCGAGCGTGTCTGGTTTGTATGAAAGAAGATATATAAAGAAGATAAAAAAATGTGTTTTGTAAAGAATAAGGAAAAAGAAGAGTCAAACTCAATTTTATTATAAACAGAGCCCCTTAAGCCCACCAGTTCTTGGTGAGCTCCCTGTCAGTGTAGTTATCAGGAGGAATTTTTTGAAGTGTTCTAGAGAAATATTTGCTAATTTTAGGAATTAACTCTTGCCATATTCTGAACAACGTAAGTATTTCATACTTTTTTTTAATTTATGTTTGAGCAGATCTTCCAGAATGTCCATGCACTGAGTACAGTGTTATAAGTTGTGCTCACTGAATATCAGTATTTCTTTTAGTTTTTGAGACTAGGTTATTCTGTATTTTAATAAAGAAAGAAAAGTATGTGAAATATAGTGAATATGTATATGTTTAGTATAACATGTTTAAATTTATTAGTTTTAATCAATAGAGTAAATAAGGTAGCCTGAACGATATTTTAGATCCTAGAAATGGCTAGAGTACAGAGTTTATATGTATGATTAATTTACTCAGAGACACTGAGAGCCGCCTGCCTGTCTCTGATGTTAGCAGACATGAATAGTTTCAGATAGCGAAGGGAGGACTGAATTTGTTCACCCAATAACCATTGGACTCTTGTGCAGCAGGAGATGTTTCAAACTGTGAGGATACAATGGTTAATAAAATGACAAAGCCTGCCCATTGTAGAGCTTATATTTTTTGTGGGAAACAGCAAAAACAAAACAAACAAACAAACAAACAAAAAACCCAAAACAAAACAAAAAAACACCATCAATTTAAAACAATGTCAGGTTAAGGTAAGGGCTATAGAAAGAATATGAATGAGACAGCATTTTAGATATTGATCTGTAGCTGGAGTTTTTTCCATGTCCCACCTGGTCTGCAGCTGCTCAGACCCAAGTAAACACACAGAGACTTATATTAATTAAAACTGCTCAGCTATTAGCTCAGGCCTACCACTGACTAGCTCTTACATAACTCAGCCCATTTCTGTTAATCTATATGTTTCCACATGTTCCGTGGCTTTACCTGTGTGCCATTGCATGTTGCTTCCTGGATGGCAGGCTGGCATTTCCTGACTCAGCCTTCCTCTTCCCAGAATTCTCCTCTCTGATTATCCTGCCTGTACTTCCTGCCTGGCTACTGGCCAATCAGCATTTTATCAACCAATCAGAGCAACACGTATTCACAGCATACAGAACATCCCACAGCATTGATCACTGAAAAATAATTTTCAAGAAATGGCCATTGAGTAAAGTCTCCTTCCTAGTCATTCATCTGCCCACTGGGTCCACTGTACCTTGTCCTACTTTGTTCCAGGGAGGTTGATGAATGTGGACAGCCTGACCTGTGTATTTTGGCCACTGGCTTCTGCCAAGGTTTAGCACTGCAGGAAATTTGAAAGGAAGGGAAAGAAAGCTGAGGGTGGGCTATTTCTTCTCTCCTCTACCTCCCTTCTGCTTCTCTCTCCTGTGTCTATGGCTTATGCTGGTGATCCTCTGCTCACAGCTTGTGCTCTCACTGGGCTGTAGTAGTGGCCCATCCTCCACCTGTCTTTCAGGAACGGAATGCCCATGCTTTCTCCAGTCTCTAGCACCCCAGGCTCTCAACAGCCCCAAACAGCTCTGTAAAACTTTCATCATATGATGGTCTGAGGTGGATTCTGTGATCTGTGTAAAGTGGAAGAAATGTTTAAGGAAGCATCTTTAAGAAGAACATTTCAAGCAGTAAGAAAAGAAATAGGAAGTCCTTACAGAGGGATGTATGCGGTATGGTCCAAAATGGATATCCTGGGTTACATTATGTACATAATGTACATTAATACATTATGAAGGATAGTATAAGAAATACTGTGGGGAAGGTAGCCAAGGTGACCTCATTTGAGATCTTAAAGCTATGGTCTTTGGTACGAGCCAAGGATGGAGAAGAGGGCAGGAGATAAGCTCAGGCTTCTGAAGCCTCCATAGACTGTCAAGAACGGTTCCTAGAGAGCCAAGCAGAAACGGAGAAAGGTTATTAGGATTTCATTTACTGGGCCCAGTGTTTTCCAATTTTGGGCCTTAGTTGGCATGTAGTATTTATTTCTTCTTTGTAGTCAATTGTTGTATCCCTTGCTATATCCAAAGCTTGAATGATAGATAACCTTCACCACTTTTCTGTTTAAATATATGCTACTGGTAGTTTCTAGACTTTAAACTTCACAAATATTTATAAAATATGAAGAGAGTGTAAAAGCTCCAAGTGGAATTAAGTTTGATGAAAAGAATAGTGGCAGTTTAAATTAGTTTCTACTAAACTTAATTAAACTTCGTATTCTTATGTAGGCATTTTTTTTCTGAATATGGTAACTCAAGGTGCAATGGTTTGTTCCTTTTAAAATGAAAATGGAAGTACCCTTGTCCAGGAGTCATTAGTAAGCTGCTATACTTAATTACACCTCAGAGGTTAGATTCAGGTGCAAAGCTTTGAATAAGATTGATAGAAGGAAGGTGTATTTAGAGATGCAAGGAAGTTTTTCAGAGCACAGACTAACAACTAGCACAATGCATTCCTGGGAGACAAATAGCGTGTTGACGTCCTAGAAACATTTGTATCCACAGGTAAGACTCAGAATGTGATGAGCAGAGATTCTGAGTGCTCATCTTTCCCACTTAACTTTAGACAGGACCAACTTTATATTTTGAAAGTGGTATTTTTAATGTTAGTGACTTATAAATAGTGGACCATGTTCCTCAAAGTCTGCATTTATCAATTATAATATTGAATGGCTATTTTCCTTTAGTGGGAGAAACATTTCTCAGCATGTATTTGTGCTCATGTTCTGTCTTGTCATCATGACAAATGGCAAATCCTCTTGTGAGATCCACTGACAGTCTCTTGTGACTGAATCAAATCTTACATGGTCACAAGTCAGGATGCCCATCCTCAAGTTTCTCCCATGGGTTCTTTTTTTTTTTTTCTTATTAAGAATTCTTTTTTATTCATTGTACATACCAACCACAGATCCCTGCCCACCCCCACCCCACCCCCCTTAAAGTTCTAGATCAGAATCAGGCTTACGGTGTTACAAAAGATGGGAAAGGCAGATAAAGAGGGGTGAAAAAGGGAAGAACTGAGCACATCCAAGATTAACAAATAGGGCTCAGGACATAGAAGGGCGCCTGGATATGGTCTTGTTGATTAGTTTCTTCACTACAGCCATTTCCCGGGGAGGATCCTCTTAACCACCAGAGGGCCCCAGTCCTGTTTTACATGAAGGTAGCTTGGCCATAGGCTCCCATGGCAAGAAGACATTTTGAGGGAAGGGAGTGGGAATGAATCGTATTCCTTGTCTTGATTCTACCTGTTGTGCCTCTCACTAGTTACAAAGACACACTGAGTGCCAGAGGACAGCCCAACATGTAGCCCTGCAATCATCCTGCAGAAATAAATATTTAGGTGTGTGAATTTTCCAGGAAGAACATCGAGACTTTATGAGGGACAAATAAAGATTGTTTTTATGTTTTCACTCTATTTAATTAATAGAATTTAAAGATAAAAATGAAGATATTGGTAATTACAGTAATGACAGAAAACAGGAATTTGTACTAAAAAGAAGTCTCTATAACTACACCACAGTAATAAAGTATTACAAAGATGGCCACACCACGCATCCCATGTGGGAAATCAGCAAATACAATTAGCATTGGGTATTGAATAGGTAGAGAGTGATCTAATGGCAGAGGCAGCTAGGACAGGGAGGGCTGGGTCAGTGTCACAACTACAATGTCAGCATATATGGAAGCAGTCCCATCTGGAAGTCAGAAAGAGCAGGGGGAGGAGTGTGTGATGTGTCAGAAAGATTGATAATCTTCTAGAGATGACAGTGAAGAATTTGGTGGTGAAATCTGGAAACGGGCTTGCAGAAGGAGAGTAAAAGAAGAAGTCACTGTGTGACAATCCCAAGGCATGAGTAACATTAGCTTGTGTTCAGACTGACCTCATGGCTCCAGTTTCCCATAGTATTCATTTTATAGGTCTAACTGTATGTCTCTTAACTCTTGAACATATACCCCCAGAATTGAGATTTGGAATAAGTCAGAATCTCAAATGAGAAAACCAGAGCCTCTTAAACTATGCATCGAGGAGGAAGAGGCTTCAATTCCATGGGAAACTACCATTCTTAGCTCGCAGAGGCACTTGGTTTCTAGGGCATTGAGAACTTGTTTGTAGGCATCTGACAGCTTCATTCTACTATGGCAGGAATAAGCCTGATTATTATTATTTCTTCTTCTCTCTCTTCTTCTCTTTTAAGGCTTGGTAGGTGCGTGCTTAGAATAGTATTTGGCACAGGACTGGGAAGAGAATTCAGTCAGTAAAGTTGTTTGCCTCGTAGGCACTAAGATCTGAATTCACTCACAAAATCCCTGTGAAAGTCCAGGTATAATAGAATGTGCTTGTAACCCCGCTGCTGGGGAGGAGACAGCCAAGTCCCTGGGTGCTTACTGTCCATCCAGCCTAGACTCCGTGGTGAATTTTAGGACAATAGAAGACCCTGCGTCAAAAAGGAAAAGGATGGTACTGGAGGAACAACACCGAAGTTAATTTATTTTCTCTGCTCAGGTACATAAAGGTGTAGCTAGCCCCTACCCCATGCCAATGCAATGCACCCCACCCACCCCACCCTACCCCACCCACCCCACCCCACCCACACAACATATACATAGCAACTGCCAAATGAAAGTGTGATGCATTGATTTTGAGATTATGTCTGAAACAAGAACTTCTTCAAAGTGATTTAAATTTAGCTGATATGCCTTAAGATTATAATTTTTAAAATATGAAATCTTTATTCCAGTTATTGGATAATTTATATAATGTAACATTATTTTGAGGAACTGCTAATATTTCTAGGTTGCCATTGTATTATAGTTAATAAAGTCCTGTGAATGAAATAAGTTGTTTATAAAGAATCATTCATAATGTTAAGTGGTGAACAGGCTGGTTTGAGTACAAATGTTAAGATTAAGGAAGTTGGAGGTTGAAGACAAAGTAGACTATTATAGATGTCTAAAGTATCCGCTTGAATGGAAAGGAGTAGTTGAGGGCAAGACAAAATCAGTTTTGTCCCCTTCGCAAGGGACAGCTACCTAGAATAGGACGTACATTATAAGATGGCAATAGCAGTCCTTGGGTTCTCTTCTAAAGGGACCTGGGGGATGTGCTAAGTTTTTGAAAGTCCTTGGAATTATCATTGTTCAGACAGGACAGCCAATTTTTAATGGAACTTCCCAAAGTCCCTCCGCCCATGTGAGTAACTCAAACTGACTTCGGTTCTGAGATGAGTGCCGAGTCACAGGTGTGTTCACTTCTGGGTTCAGGTGTTGCAGTACTGAAAATGGCATCTTGTCCTCTGGCCATCCCCTCCAGCAGGGTGAGGAACCTTCACAGCACTGGCTTCAGCATATCTATTTATAGTGGTATTCTATTTGTACTGAAATGTGATTTTATTTGTATGTTAATAAATAAAGTTGCCTAGGGGTCAGAGCTATTAGCAAGCCATAGCGAAAGCCAGGGCGGTGGTGGTGCACGCCTTTAATCCCAGCACTTGGTAAGCAGAACTAGGTAGATCTCTGTGTGTTCAAGGATACAGCCAGCATTGGAGACACATGCCCTTAATCTCAATACCAACTATAGAAGACCTGGAGGTCTGTACAGACAGGCAGTGACGAGGCAGTCACGTAGTTGGGTTTACAACCAATGAGAAGGCAGAACAGAACTCTTATTTAAAGGCGAACGTACAGGAAGTAGTCCTTTTTTGGAGAGGTCTCTTGGCGGGAGAGGCTAGCTGGCAGAAAGTGGTAAGACTCTTAGTTCTGACCTCTTGGGCTTTCATCTTTACATTGGCTCTGTGTTTCTTATTTAATAAGACGGTTGGTTACATCTACATCTATTGCCACACTTTTAAAGACAGATACCATAATATACAGTAGGACAGATGGGCCGGTCAGAGCACTGGTTGGGAATGTACATACACTTGGATGATATAAGACGGCCAACTAACTTCCTCTCAGCACTTCCCCATCAAGTCAACTGTTAGGTAGATTCCTTTCAATCATCATTTTTCCCTCTGATATACTTCTCACTCTGTGGAGGAGGATTAATAATTTTCACAATGGCTGAACACTGAAATTCCAAGACTATATTCCAAATGGGTATAGTCTGCTCACTGTCTCCAGCTCACACACACTGGGAGTATAGATTCACATACAGATCACAGAGGTTTTGAATGCTGTATTGATGCCACACTAACACAATCTTCCCATACCCTGTTTCTCATTCTCCAGTTTCATCCTTTAGCTAGACTCTACTTCTCCATTTAGAATTCCTTCCTTCCTTTATCTCAAATTTGTCGGTTATCTTTAATGGGACGGAGGGATAGGCCCCGGGAAGGGGGCAAAGATTTAAATCCTAACTCTCCTGTTTATTGAATAGTAACCTAGCATATCATCCTATCTCTCTGAAACCCAATGTCTCTCTTCATACTCAAATCAACAGTATAAAGGGCTCCACTCTCATAAGCACTTTTTGTTTGTTTGTTTGTTTTGGTTTTTCAAGACAGGGTTTCTCTGTGTAGCTTTGGAACCTTTCCTGGAACTCACTCTGTAGCACAGACTGGCCTCGAACTCACAGAGATCCACCTGCCTCTGCCTCCCAAGTGCTGGGATTAAAGGCATGCACCACCACTGTCCAGCCCATAAGTATTTATTGTTGTATGATATTCTGACCAGAATGAGAGAGAATCTCAGTATAAGTTTTGATCTTTATTTTAGTGATGGACAAAGAGGTTAAACATATTTTATGTATTTGTTGTTCATTGATTATTCTTCTTGAGAATTTTTGTTCAGTTCATTTGCCCATTTATTGATTGGCTTATTTTCTCTTTGTGTGCTTAATTTTTGAAGTCCATGTATATTTTAAGTATTAGTCCCCTATCAGATGAGTAACTAGCAAAGACTCACCACATTGTTCCTTTCTCTTTACAGAAGCTCTTAGATTTAATGTGATTTGTTATTTTTTGCTAGTATTCCTGGGTGATTGGAGTCCCATTCACAAAGTTGTTGCCTGTGCCTAAACTTTGAAGTGGATTTTTGTTTGTTTGTTTGTTTGTTTTTAGAAGTTTCAAACTTTCTATTACTACAATGAAATCTTTGATAAATTTTGAGTTTATTTTGGACAGGGTGAAAGATAGGAATCTAGTTTTATTCCTGAGGCTGGAGAGACCCCCATGGGGTCTGTCATCTGGTGATTCCCAAAGGAGGAAGATAGTCCTGTAAGAGGTGGCAGTGTCTGGCAAGCAGCTGGGGTGGAGGGTTGCCTCATTCTTCTACTTTTATATATCTAGTTTTCCCAGGACCATTTATAGGAGAACTCCTCCCTCCCCAATACATATATCACCACCATCACCACCTCGTCCTCGTCCTCCTCCTCCTCCTCCTCGACTACTACCACCACCACATCACCTCCTTCAGCACCAGCAGTGTATATTTTTTTAAAATATTTGTTGAGGATCAGATGAGTGTAGCTGTATGGGCTCATTTCTAGCTACTTTGTAATATTATGTTGGTCTCTATGTCTGGCTTTGTACCAGTGCCATCTGTTTTGATTGCTATGACTCCATGGTGTCATTGAAAATCAGCCGTTATGATACTTCTTGGCGCTGTTCTTTGTACTCAGGATTGCTTTATTTAGCCCAGGGAATTTTGTGATCGCGTATGACTTTTAGAATTTTATTTTGTAGTTTTCTGACGAAGGTCAAAGGAATCTTAATGAGGATTGCACCGTGGATGGCATTCTGTACAGCCATCTTTGTAGTATTGAGCTTGCAGATCATGAGCGTGGGAGGTCTTTCCATCTTCTAGTATCCTGTTTTCTTCACTGTTCTATAATTTTCATTATAGAAGTCTTTCACCTGTTTGATTACGCTTAATCCTCTATTTTAGGAGGTTACAAGTGAAATAGTTTCCTCGAGACCTTTCTCAACATGTTCATTAATGGTATATCGAAAAGTGACTTCTTTTTTTCAGTAGCAGAGTGTCCTTCAGTCAGAAAAGTGAAGGGCAGCAGTCTCTCTGTGGGAGTAGACTGTGAGCATTTTATATGTGAGGATTTTATATGGCAGAAAGGGAAGATTCCACCTGCAGATTGGTTCCTTCTCTGCAGTGAAAGATGCCAGCAGAGGCTGGTGGGTTATCTTCTCTCCAGAAGCTTCCTAACAGCCCCACAGGTGCTATCAGGCAAGTCAATGTTCCTGTCCTGGGTTCTCAGCCCACCTGGGGCTTTTAGGTCACTGACCCTTTACTCCAGAACCTGAGGACAGATAAAAGGATGGGGGCGACACGCTTGCTCACTGGCTGCTCACTGTTGGTGGGGACAATGGAGTGAGGAGCTAGCCTCTGTCCTCGGAATTAAGGACCTCAGGTAGCAGGAGAGTTTTAACTTGGTTGATAAATTGCAGTGGCTCCTGCAATCATGGAGAAACCTTCGAAAAGAGTTTATTAGACAGGGTCTACGGTGAGTAAGATGAGAGCCAGTGGAGGGCCTAGGCAGGGGAGCCATTGTCCTAATGTCGACCCAGTGATGGTCGTGGTTTGATCTCGGAGGAACTTCTGCAAAATGTTTAACAGGAAAGATAAAAATGTAAGTATCACCAAAGGCTCTGCATTGCATTTTTATCTGCTCCCTGCATCTGTGGGCCACATCTCAGCCAGTGTGGTGCATTGGTGTGGAAGCCGCCTTGTTGCCGAAGGAGGGTAGAAATCCCATTCTCAGTAATAGTCAGGAGATCCAGGTACTACAGCGGCCCGAGAATCAAGTTGGTCCTGAAGGATGTAAAGCTGATCTGAAATTTCTTTAAGGTTTTCTGAGAGCTGGTGAGGCAGAGATATGAACTGACATGAAGAGGTCATCCAGCTGTTTCAGTTCTGACTCTTGAAAACAATGCCCAGAGTGACAAGAAGGATGAGGTGGGTGGCCCATGAATCCCTTTTCTGAGGTCACCTAGACTGCTGTTGGGGTTTGGGACCACAGACCACTCCAACTGCTTTCTAGCTGACACGGGGGCAAAGTAGAAAGGGCTGCTATTAAGTGACTCAGAGGAGGGTCAATCAGGGGGTCACAATAAGACTTAAGAAATAGCAGTGATCCAGAATGTAAGATAGCCATTGGGCGATAATGCATATTCTTTGATCATGCAATCCAAGGGAGGTAGCATCTGTGTGGTAGTTTGAATGTAAGTGGCCCCCATAATCTCATTAGGAGGTGTGGCTTTGTTGGCATTGGTGTGGCCTTGTTGGAGGAAGTGGGTCACTGTCGGGGTGGGCTTTGAGGTTTCCTATGCTCAGGATATCACCCAATGTCTCAGTCAACTTCTTGTTGCCTGCGAGATGTAGGACTCTCAGATAGTCCTCCACCACCACATCTGCCTGCATGCCACCATGCTCTTGTCATGATGATAATGGACTGAACCTCTGAAACTGTAAGCAAGCCAGCCCCAACTAAATATTTCCTTTGTAAGAGTTGCCATGGTCGTGGCATCTCTTCACAGCAATAACAATCCTAACTAAGACAATCTGTAACATATAAAAAGACTGTTAGTTCTATTATAATTCCCACTGAGATCATAATTAAGGAAACAGGGCAGTTTTGTCCTTATCAGAGTAAGGGAACATGCAAGAAATCCACCAAAATCCTTGGCAGCCTTTATCATAGGCATCAATAAGTTCGGTGATTTCCCTGATACCATCGTCTATTAGAAGATGCAAGGGCATTGATTGGGTGGAAGAACTTCAGACATTTTTTATTAGCCAATGTAAGTTGGGTTGGTCATCAGGTCTCCTCTATTTCAGGCTTGTGGGGTACATTAAAAGACACAGTTTATGAGGAAATCTTGTTCTGTTTTTTACTTTATTCCTTTATTTTACAGCCTGACTTCAGTTTCCCCTCCCTCCTCCCTCCCCTCCCACCCACTTCCCCTCTGCACTCCCATCCACTCCTCCTCTGTTTCATGAGGAAAGTTTTAAATGTTATGATTAACATGAATTCTGTTTAGTAAGGTGAAATGTCATCACACAGGTGTCTGGACCATGTCCCAGAGGCCCTGTAGAAGGATAAGGTAACTCTAATCTGCTGTTTGTTACAATGGACTTCTATACAAACAAGAACCTGCAATCTTTGTAAGAGAAGTCAGTCAAAGTCTGCATGTAATACACAATTTAAAATATAAATAGATTCCTATTAGTCATTTTTATTGGATTGTCTAGCAATATCTCAAGGACACTACTTGGATATCCTGGATAATTTGCAAAGCCTGTGGGTTTGGTAACAGATGCAGAGTATCTGGCAACCTCCTTTAATCAGGGAAAATGGGTGATGGGGGCATGAAAGGACACATTGTAGCTGTGAGACGGGCTCGTTCAGAAAGAGGGAGTGTTCCATAGTTTGTAAATAAAGCTTTTAGATTTGGCCTCAGTATTTAAGAAGACAGGCCTGCTTCACTTGGCTGTGGGAGAAATAGACAGAGCAGTGCTGAAGAAATCCAAAGTCTTATTCTGTATCTGGAATAGATGATATAGGTACAGATATAGATATAGATATATGGATATCGATATAGATATTGATATATCAGGAAGAGAATCATTCATAAGAAATAGTTGTCCAAATAGCATTTCATTTTGTTGCAATCCTGCTCCCAAATCATGACATGGAAACTTATTAATTATGAAAACTTGGCCAATACCTTAGTCTTGTTTCTAACTAGCTCTTATAACTTAAATTAACCCATTTCTATTCATCTGTGTGCTGCCCTGAGGCTGGTTTACCTCATCTACATACTGTCCATCCTGTTTTCCTACTTCCTCCATGCCTCCTCAAAATGCCTCCCTTCTTCCCAGCATCCTCTGCCCTGAAAATCCTGCCTAGCTATTGGCTGTCCAGCTTTTTATTAAACCAGCCTGAGTGACACATTTTCACAGTATACAAAAAGATTATTCCACAACATCATATGGTAGAGTATAATGTCTGAGGAATGTTGAAGGAACATACTGATCATTTTAATCTTGGTTATATTTTCTTCCTAGGTGTTTAAGACCACATAAGTAGACAAAATTAACTTTGGGTTTTGTACTGTTAAAGCCAATTGAGGATCTAGTCCCCAAGAGTTGCTGGGGCTTGTGAGGAACCTCTGACTCCTAGAGACCTTCTTTTACCAGTTGTCCATCTATGTGAGGATAAGTAAGGCCTTTCTTGGACTGACTTTGGCTTCCACCGGAAATACTGAGGGAATCTTTCAGTCATGTAGACTCTTATCTTTGTAGACTGGATGCTGGTTACAATTCATTATGCAAGGTCTTCATGGCCTCCTGGAACAAGAGATTGAGTAATTTTCCATGGTTACAGAACATTTCTAGAGCTAGCCCACAGTCCCCTGGGACCTCATTGGCCTTGGAGGGCAAGGAGGAAGGTATTTTCCCTTTTAGTCCCTCTGACCACATTAGAATAGCATCTAAGAATTGTTACGAAACACAGAAGATTAGTTACACTGGCTTGGTATTTTAAACTATTGTATAATATTTTAATATACAGATATTTCTAAATGAACTTTGATTCGATATACATTTTAGCCAGTTTTATAATTGTTGATTTTAGATCTTAGGAACCCTAATATCATGTATATTATTCCTAAGTTTAATTCCCTATTTACCTTAAATAACTTACTCAGAACTTCATAACTTATGTAAGCTTTCTAGTTTTCTTTTCCATTCTGGAAACATCCATCCATTTTAATCTTGATAAATAAATCTGTCTGATTTTTTTTTGTTGTTTGTTTGGTTTTTTTGTTTTGTTTTGTTTTGGTTTGGTTTGGTTTTTTTTTTTTGGTTTGTTTTTGAGACAAAGTTTCTCTGTGTAGCCCTGGCTGTCCAGGAACTCACATTTTAGACCAGGCTGGCCTTGAACTCACAGAGATCCACCTGCCTCTGCCTCCCTGAGTGCTGGGATTAAAGGCATGCACCACCACCACCACCACCACCACCACCACCACCACCCAACTAATAAATCCTTCTTAACTAAAACAATTTCCATCTTTTCATCCTTATAACATTTTAAAATTTCTTAGTAGCATTAACAAATCAATTTCCTATTTGTTATGAGAATTTTCTCCCTGGTGTGAGGGGGTAAGGAGGACCAAGCACCATCTACCCTTTCTTCATAAGGTCCCAAAGAAAAGTTTAGTTTCATCCAAGTTCACCCTGGGTAACCAATGAGTTTGTTGGGGGTTAATTTCTGAGAACTGGTAAAAGGTTACTGCTAGGGTTCTGGGTGACTCAGAAGCAGTCACACTGAAAAGCCTTTATTCAGTTTGTATGAGGATTTTTTTATAACTACATAGATAGCCCTCTCCTTCCCCCCCCCCCTTTTTTTTGTCTACGTAAAATTGGCTAAGATGATGTGTTAATTTCCTCTTTGGTGAATGAGTATTAACGTTTGACAAATCCTGCTGTGAACATTTTAGGCCAGCTCATCCGAAGACATGAAGATGCAGTTGCTCATCTTAGAACACAGGACAGAAGCCATGTATTGGAGCTTGAAAAACAAATTTTTTCATTAGTTTGTTTTTAAAGAGACTGTAAAAGTAAAAAAAAAAAATTCTATAAAATCCTTAAAATGTTTGTACTCATATACACATTCCTTTACATATAGAACATATTTAAAAATATAGATACAAGTTATTTTTATCTAAAGGAAGGGCAATTGTCCAATAGAGTAGGTGTAATCACCTATTGTGGTTTGAATGAGAATAGTCCCTGCAAGTATTCATTATATCTGAATACTCAGTCACCAGCTGATGAATTGTTTGGAAAGGATTAGGAGGATGAGGAGGTATGTCTTCATTGGAGAAGGAATGTCCTTGGAGTGGACTTTGAGGTTTCAAAAACTCATGCCATGTTTCTCTCTCTCTCTCTCTCTCTCTCTCTCTCTCTCTCTCTCTCTCTCTTTCTCTCTCTCTGTCTGTCTGTCTGTCTCTCTCTTTCTCCCTCCCTGCTGCCTGTGGATCATGATGTAAAGCTCTCAGTCATTGCTCCAGCACTGTATCTGTCTGTTTTCCATGATGATAATGGACTTACCTTCTGAACCTGTAAAGAAACCTCCAATTAAATGCTTTATAGAGTTGCCATGGTCATAGTGTCTCTTCATATCAATAAAACAGTAACTAAAACATAAGCTCTTAAAGTTAATTTATACACTCAATTGACAGGGACCATTCTATAGAACCAGAATCAGGAAAAGGATCAAGGAGATAAAATTTTGAACAGAATTGTATGATTCTGTGCATCTTGTCCTTAAAAGTAGATTTAAAAAATTTAAATTTAAAAAGTCATGTTAATTGTTCCAAGGAAAGATTCAGGACCATTATCCATCTCTATTTATTTTATCTATGTGGTCACATTGATTAACTATATTTTTGCCTTTTATCATTTTTTTTTCAATTTTTAGTTTTACTCTAAGTAAAATGAAATTGATCCAGGTTAATGACTTTAATTTACAGGAACATTTACTTAAGTCATTTGTGTACTAAGTACATGATATAAAAAACAAACCATAACCACATCTGGGCAGGCAATCTCTCTCTATATAATCATACATAAAATATATTTTAATAAGCAAAGACTCTGAACATTACTGTTTTTTTTGGATTGTGGTTTGTTTTTGTTTTTTGTTTTTGTAATCCTCATTGTTAAAAGGAAACAAAAGTAAACATATTGCTGGACCAGGCAGAAACAATAGCAGACTCATATAACAAAGGAGTATTGAGGGGAAGAGAACATTGTGACTCGGTGAGAGGAGAATGGAGACCACAGGCAGAAGCAGCAGGCATTGAGACTCACAGAGCCTACTGTAGCAGTTCCTCATGGGCAACAGCTTGTCTAGCTCCTGGAACTTTATCCTTTGAGTCTCTGTTAGGATAGGTGAATCACAAATCCCTTTGCTAGAATTCGACTGTTGGAGGCACATGGCCAGGAAAACTTTTAGGTTCTCCTTAGAAGCTAGTAACTGTGTCATGTAAAAACCTTGCCAGAATTGAAACAAAACAAAACATTGAAATTACAAAATAAATACCTTAGAAGTCTGATGTGTCTTCCTCAGTTTAATATAAAAGGGTGCATTGATTCCTAGAGGACTCTGTGGGACACTGAAGTTTTATGGATTCTGCCGTTTTGGCTTGTGCCATTTAACTAAAATATTGGTAAGTCACATGGCATTTGATATGTATATATAGCAAAGAGTGGGCAAGTTACAAGGTTGCTTCCATCTTGATGAGGTCACCAGCCAAGATGACAACAAACCACACTGTTGGGAACTCAACCCCATTGTAAAGTGAGCCCATTACTCACCAGGACAAAAGTGTCTGGGAGATCCAACATTTTGTAGATCAAATGTGGATTGGTACACCATTGTCTTTAAAAAGACACTTTAGTTAGGTTAGCTAGTATGGACATAGGAGAAAATAACTATTGCCTAGGCAAGTAGGCCCCAAATAGCAAAATAAATAGAGGAAGGAATTTCATGGCCTCAGCTCAAGGAAGATGAGTCCATAGGTAGCTGATGGAGTAGCTAGCAGAACGTTTTTTCTCAGAGCTGTGGAAGAGATGAGGAGACAAAGAGAAAGGTACTTTGCAGAGTAGCTTCCCAAGGAATGTTACCATCCCAGGATGGAGGAACAGGTAGGCTGTTTGCTCTCCTGCTCCCAGTCATAGAATTATGGTCCCTGGATAAAAGTTTAGAGGACAGAGTCAGGACTGGGAAGGTCAAATCTTGTAGATGGGTTTTTTGATGGGACCACTGGCTCCCCAATAAATGGCATGGAGACTTACTATTAAATATAAATGATCAGCAGATAGCTTAGGCTTGTTATAACTAGCTCTTATAATTTAAATTAACCCATATTTATTAATTTATGTGCTGTCACATGTTTCATTGCTTGTTACCTCATCTTCTACATGTCCTGCTTCCTCTGTGTCTGGCTGGTGACTACCCTTCTTCCCAGTGTTCTCTTAGTCTGGCTCTCCTACCCAACTGCTTCCTGTCTAGCTATCAACCAGTTAGCTCTTTATTAAACCATTGAGAGCAACATATCTTCACAGTGTACAAAAGGATTATTCCCCAGCAAAATCCCATATCAGAGCCAGCTTCTCAGTGAGCTTAAACAGCACAGGACAATTTGTCAGCATAACACAACATGTAATGGGTTCTCAGCTTTGATAGGGAAGGCCCATCAGATTAGTGTCTACTCTCAGATTAGTGACTAATCTCATCAGATTAGTGTCTGAGAGAGAGAGTTTAAGGAATTAGATTTAGAAGTTTCATCTGGTAAAACCTGATGTGCAGAAATGGAAGAAAAAAGTGAAAGGTAGTCATGAGACAGAAAAGAGACTAAAAGGTGGGGAAATTCAGCCATTTGCTGTTCTGTCTTAGGGAGTTTTTTGAGTCAGACTTTGGCAGTCAAAAGTGTTTCCCAATTTGAATTGGGTCCAGACCTCAGTGGACTGGTGTAGTAATGCTTGGAGGTTTGTTTTAAGACAAGCCAAGTATGTAGGAATCTTGTACCCCATTTTTAGGCATGTTTTAAGGGTGGGCCTCGTTCTGGTAAAATATCATCTCCTACAATGAAAATGTGGCTGGAAATGAGTGACCAGAACTGGAACAGGTGTCCCCAGTTCCAAGGACCTGGCAGGCAAAGCCAGAGGCAGAAAGCTGGAGGACCCCTGCGGCCTGGATAGGGCAGTGGGATGCCTGTCTAAGATATCTGCAGACTTAATCCAGACCTTACCTTGGTGTGTAGATGTTGAATGTGCTCTTGTGTGTCAAATAGCGAATGACAAAAGGCCTCTGCCTTGGATGTCAGAAGAGGAAAAATATTCAAAATGGGTTTATGTGGCACACCAATATAACCGTACAATGTGTCTGGCACTTCTCATGCAGATAAAAGCTGTAAGAGGGCTGAGGCTTTCAGGTAGCAACTGACAGCCATTCAGCCCTTAGCCTCATGAGTGGCCTTACTCTCAATGGGATGAGTATCGGTAAAGAGAGGGAGACAGGTAAGGGGAGATAAGAAAAGTTGCCTAGAGAGCTAGGCTGGGGTACAGGGCTCTAAAAACCTCTTCTAGGTCTGGGCACCAAATTTTAGTTTGGAATAGATCAAAGCAATGTGGAAATAACAGAAAGAATAAACTGGCCTCAAGTAACTGGGCTTTAATCAGAACACTGTAGGATTGCAAGCTCTACACAGGAGTAGATACTATGCAAGCGTGGCGTCGGGGGCTGGGAGGATGGTTATGGGTTAGGATGGAAGAGTTATCCATAGGTCAGTCCCCCTGCAGTCTCAAAGTAGTAGATACCCAAAGAGATTGGTCTCTTGATTTTATCAGTAGTTTCCACAGGTTATTATTGGTCAAGTCAGCTTTCCAGTCAGTTTCTCAGTCCATGTGAGGCTTTTGGGTGAACCTTTCAACCCTTCATAAACCTATTTTACCTTCCCATTCTGGAAACGTCCGGCTTTCTTAATCTTTATCACAATTGTATAAACTTTTTACCTTTCATTTCCATCTGGAAATATCCAATACTTTTAACCTCTATTACAGCTTGCATAAACTGTGGTGATATTTTGTTTGTGATCTAACAAATAAAGCTTGCCTGAAGATTAGAGTGCGGAGCTAAACCACTAGTTAGCCATAGAGGCCAGACAGTGGTAGCACACACCTTTAATCCCAACATTTGGAAGGCAGAGGCAGACAGATCTCGTTCAAGGCTACCCTGGGTTATACAAGATTGATCAGTCTAAAAGAGAAACAGCCAGACAGTGGTGGCACACACCTTTGATCCCAGCACTTGATATCTCACACTTTTAATTCCAGCCCTAGGGAGGTGGAGACAGGAAGTGATATGGCTGGGTAGGGAGAGGACTATAAGGCAGGAGGAGGCAGGAGCTTGGTTCCCTTTCAGGCTGAGGATTTGGTAGAGTTAAGAACTCTAGTGGCTGGCTGCTCTGCTTCTCTGATCTTTCAGCTTATACCCTGATATCTGACTCCTGGTTTTTTATTAATAAGATAAATTAGAATTTGCACTACAATAAACCTTTTATTTTTCTTTTCCATCTGGACATATTCATCCATTTTAACCCTTATAAATTCTTTTTTAATTAAAAGTATTTCAATTTTTATATTCATTTAATTCTTTTATTGTTTTTCTTGATATCATGAGACATAGGTGCTTGATTATTGAGGATAGTCACTAAAAGAGTAAGTTTTTTCTTAATTATCATTAGAGCACAAATGAATAGTCAAAAGCAATTATTTTTAACTTATTAACAACAGCATGGTGATTTTGAATTTGTTTTCCATTGAAACCTGTTTGTGAGTTTACCTTTCACAGTAGGAAACCTGTTAAATCTAGAAAAAGATAAGATCTGATTTTTATATTTGAAATACTTAAAGGCCTAGTCAGAATTTGTATTTTCATGTCGTGTATTCTTGTATCTTATTGTAGAGTGTTAATTAAGTCTGTAACTATCTTTATAGGTTTTTGTTAGTGGAAGAAAACACTTAGTGTCTTTGAAGATCAGATGTTTATATATTTACTTACCTTAAGTCCTCATGGCAGAGTTTCTGAATCTGTTGGGAAACCCCATTGGTTTATTAACTGATTTAGAGTTGGCAGGTAATTGGGCCTCAGTTTCAAAGTTTTTGTTTGTTTCTTTTTTATTTAAGAAAACCATGTAATTAACTTTAAAGTTTTCAATTTTGTATCAGCAGTAAGCAACATGCCCATCCTTTGTAGTCAAAGATATTGCAAAGTGAGATGTTTTTAAAGGGCAAGCAGACATTTTAGATATGGATGGACTAGGCAGGCAGGTTGCCTAGGTGGAGGAACTGGCATAGGCCTGTGTGCTGCTGTAGCAGCAGGTGGCAGGACTGTTGAATTGTCTGAGGAAAATAGGGCCTGGGACAAGAATGTCCCACAGGAATTGTGCATGCATGGTGTGTCCAGAGATGAGAGTTTACAAGCATGTTGTAAGGAAGATGGTTTGGAATTTCTAGGCATGCCTGTGAAGTGTGTTTTAACTCTTTACTTAGAACAGCCTCTTTTAGGCCATTCTCTGGACTTTAAAAATAATACTTCTTCATCTTGACTACTTTCTTCTGAACTAAAGGCTTCACCTGGGGTGCTGTGGGAGGACAGGGAGTTTTAGTTTCCCTAGCAGCCGACTGGTCTCTGGATTGTGTCTTCCAGGGGCTCCAAAGCAACAGCAATAGCATCCCAAACACCAGACTTTCACAGGAGTTGGTTCACCTTGCTGATGTTTTCATTTTGCAGACCTTCCTATTTTCAGTCAGTTCTCAGGAACTAACACTCCCTCTTCTGGAAACCATGGACTATGCTCAATAATAGTGCCTAAACATTATCTAAATCATCCTGATTTACTTAACGCCTCTTAACTTCAATACATAATTAAGTAAAGAAACATAATGTGTCCATGTGTTTCCTAACACTTTAGGAATGCCTCGTGTGTTTCACAAGCTTGCATAGTCCTTTGTTCAAACTGAAATGTCTTTGCATCTTGAGTAGACGAATATGCTTCATGCCCCACACTATGTGCCCTTTGCTGTAGCCATCACAGCTGTGGGTGTCACTGGGACCTGGAAAGGAGGGGAATAGAAGACAGAGACACAAGACTCTGGGTTCACTTCAAGAATGAACAGTGTTTATTTTTTCCGTTGCTGTTTGTAGATTATCTAGGTACTAGATATAGCATTTCAAGCAGAGCTTGAGCCAACATAATCTTTGAGTTTCCTCTTATCAGAGCTCTTCCTTCCACACTTCTTTGCCTTTGAGGCCTTGCTTTTCCCCAGAAGACATCCTTTTAGCCTTTATCTCATCCGTGCAATTTTCTGCCGTTACCTGGACATATCTGGGTTAGGTTTTGTGCTTGAGAAAGGAACTGCAGACCTAGACAGTGTGAGGGTAGCTGAAAGTTTTCCTGTGTCCCACCCAGTCCACAGCCACTCAGACCCAAGTAAACACACAGAGGCTTATATTAATTAAAACTGCTCAGCCATTAGCTCAGGCCTACCACTGACTAGCTCTTAAACTCAGCCCATTTCTGTTAAATCTATATGTTGCCACATGTTCGGTGGCTTTACCTGTGTTCCATTACATGCTGCTCCCTGGATGGCAGGCTGGCATCTCCTCACTCAGCCTTCCTCTTCCCAGAATTCTCCTTGTCTCCTTATCCTGCCTATACTTCCTGCCTGGCTACTGGCCAATCAGTGTTTTATTAAACCAATGTACAAAAACATTATCCCACAGCATGTGAGTCTATCTATGTTTCTTGGGCTTAATCACTTGCTCAGTGTGGACCAATTTTACTGCTAGTACATTCATATTACACCCAATACCAGATGCTAGAAAGACAAAGATACGTAGATAGTTGAGGATAAGAATCATAAACATTAGCAGAGAAGAGAGAAGCATTACCAAAGCAGTACAATGTAGTTTTGTAGTGCATTATTAGTGTGCATGAGTATGTTGTTGTATAGCTATCGCATGTCTATCTATTGAAAGAAAGACAGAGACAGGGGAGAAAGCAGTGCCAGAAAGGGAATGAGAGTAATGTATGGTCTACTGAGTGTGGATATTAATGATTAAGCTGCATCCCACCTGACAGTATGAACCATAATTCATTAGGAAGAATAGAAGAGAAGGAACTTTTAATTGCTTAGAACTGTCAAATGCTATGACTATATCAAAGACAACATTAACTTTCAAACCTGGGAGATGCCTTGTCTGTGAGTGATGGAAAATAAAGCTGAGTGTTTAGCTGAGGGATGGGTAACAAAATTCCTAAGACATATGGATCTTGTCCTTTAGGTCATGGGCAACCTTACCGTAGTTATGATGATTGGAATCATATAACCAACTGAAATTTTAGAAAAGCTTCTGGGTAAAATTGAAGCCAGGGGTGGTTCTGAATTAACACAAGACAGTGTAGAAATGCAAAAGAGAAGCAGGAGGAGACTAGAAAGACATACTGGCTTTAGAAACCGTGTACATGGTGTCACAGTAGCAAGGAAGAGCATAGAGAATAAAAGGGAAGGTTGGGAAAGTAAAAGTGAGTGGGTGGGAGGAGGTAACGAGTTCAGGTGGAGGCACTTTTGATGTATCTGTGCAGAAGGTGTTTGGGAGAGATCACTATTCTGCAGTAACAAAGCATCAGTGATAGCAATCAAGGCATGAAGGAAAACATGATACTGTTTCTCTGTGTAGGTTGAATAGTCCTATTCTGATCTTTTTGACCTGTGTCAGTTAATATGGCAAATTGTATACATTGCCTTCTTGGCTGTCTATATAGTGTCATTGAACAATAGCCTTTTCCTTCAGCTTTTGCACTGATTGGTTGTGTAGGGGCAAAATGGTATGTTTCACTTTACAATCAGTGAAAAGCATTGTATGAGAAATATCAGATAATGTCTTGGATAAATCACAATATATCATTTAGCAGAGACAAATTCTTGTCCTAAAACTAGAATTGTTGACTCAAATCCATATGTTTTCTGTCCATACTTTTGTACCCCATATATGCATGGTAGATTTGTCATGACAATTCAATGCTTTCATTCATTTTATTTGTTTCTTCTGTGTCAGCCAGGTTTCAAAATTGTTCCAGCCTTCATCCTCAGCCCACTGTATTGTCATTATACTTTCACCCACCATAGGGGGCAGTTCTAAACACGTAATTCTCCTGTCTATTTTTTTGAGTTGTTTGTTTGCCTTTTAAAGTAAGAAGAAATTACCTTTTTTTTTTTTTTTTTTTTTTTTTTTTTTTTTTTTTT
>CABHPH010146745.1:0-16666 GCA_902168325.1 Peromyscus nudipes | reverse complement strand
TTTTTTTAGTTTTTCGAGACAGGGTTTCTCTGTGTAGCTTTGTGCCTGTCCTGGAACTCACTTGGTAGCCCAGGCTGGCCTTGAACTCACAGAGATCCACCTGCCTCTGCCTCCCGAGTGCTGGGAATAAAGGCGTGCGCCACCACCGCCCGGCTGAAATTACCTTTTTAATCCTTTATAGTTTTCATATTTCTGAGGCCAATTTTCCTCCTTTGGGCTTGTAACAGCTATTGAGTTCACTGTTGTTCTTCAGAAACTATGACCTGAGCGTGGAAGCACTACTTCTGTGAATGTGCTCTGTGGATGTTCCTAGCCAATTGTCTGTTCTCTATGGTTTCTCCATGTCTTGTTATTGGTATACACCTCAGATGTCCGTTCAGCACTGGATGCAATTCACAACATACAGGGTGCTTCTTACTAGTGCACACAGTAACCTCTGTCTCCATCAGCTAATGAATGGTTATCTTTGTATTTAAATAGGAGAGTCCACGATATCTTAAGACATTATCTGACAGAGTGGTGATTAAAGCATTATATTTTTCCTGGCTTATTTGGTGATTGAAAATCTACTTTTGGATATATCCATTGAATGTCACTGCTAGCTTTTATAGCTTCAATAAAACAACCCCAAAGAAGAGACTGCAGTGGTTTTTCTATCATACCTCTAATGGACTTAACCCTTTTTAGTTTATTGGTTTTCAGTAAAGATTACTATGTCTTAGTCTATTATATCAAGTTTTAATTTGTAGTTGTGAAAATGCTGTTTATGGTACTTATTTGGGGCATAAAATATGCCTTCATCTAGCAAAAAATATAAATATGTGATTTCACATAAGATAACATTCCTCCTCTGCTTAAAATATGAAAGTCCTTGTTATTAAATTAGGGTCTCTGATCCATTTTGAGATGAGTTTTAAAAATGTATCATTATTGTGTGTGTATGATATACATGTCATGTATACATTTCATGGTGCATAGATAGAGGTCAGAAGACAACTCTGTAGAACCAGGTTTCTCTTTCTAAACTTATGTGGGCTACAGGATCAAATCAATTCACTAGACTTGTGTACAACAACCACCTAGCGTTTTTACCCACTGAGCCACCTCACCAACCACCGGGTTGAATTATATACAAGCCGTGCCACAAGGATCTAGTTTCACTTTACCGCATGTGGATAATAAGTTTTCCCATCGAGCACCGTTTTTTGAAGAGGGTGTCTCTTTTCTAACATGGTTCTGACCCCTTTGTAAAAAATGAGGTGGTTGAAGTAGTGTGAGTCAATTTTTGGATCTTCTCTTCTATCAGTCCATGTTTTTTGTAAAAAATAAATAAATAAATAAAGATATGGAAGGGGTGTAGTTTGGGACAAGGGGTAAATATGAGTAAAACATATTGCATGAAATTATTGAAGAACTAATAAAAATGCCTTGGTTAAAAAAACAAAATAAATAGAAAAGGAGACTAGAATTATAAGGGAGCATTTTGTGATGTGACATGTGGGGAATACTGAGAATTACTGTAGAACATCACTGAAGTGACTTCCACTGTCCTGGGACCTCAGCAGCCAGGACTGTGTCTTGTTCATCACTGTGCTTCTTGGACCTGTTGAAGAACCTTACTCTCAGCAATAAACAACTCACTGATGAGTTCAACACTCTTGGCCAGAAGCCAAGGGGTTAACTTTGTCCAAGCTGCTCTACTAGAAGATGAGGATGGTCTTAGTAGGGGAAGATAGTCTTTTCTGTACCCTTTCAGTCTTAGATTCTTCTTAATTCCTTGTTTGGGGCTGTTTTGCTTTATGAAGAGTGAATATGGCATTGCATCAGCACCGTTGACTCAGGGCTTGCACCTGTAGAGTTCAAGGTGAGGGAAGGAGGAGAAACAACTGAGTAAATGCTGACTGTCTTCAGTGGAAGAATTAGAAAACACTACTACTTTACTTCCTAGTGTGGGTAGGAATGTGAGCCCTTCTGCGGGTGAGATCATCATTCCTGTGGGCTAGCAGTATGTGGCATTGCTGAGTGTTTCTTACAGACATGTGCTGACTGGCAGGGAGCAAACGGTTTCACTGGCTTTGTTGTCAGTTATTCTCAGCTGTGGCTTTGCAGGAGCACACACGGACATAATTAAATCCAGAAAAACAACAAGCTGGTGACAGAAGTGTTACACACCATGCTTGTATCACAGTTTGCATCCAGGCAGTGTTTGAAGTGGGCTGTAGAGTCTGGCTGTGTACCTGGCTACCTGCTTTAGGTTTGGTTTTAGTTCAAAAGGAGAGCCATGAAAAGGAAGGAATCGTGTTAGCATCTACTGCACCTCCTCAAGTAATTTGTATAAATTCTTTTCAAAAATAAACAAACAAAACCAATTTATATTGTCAGAAAAAGGACTGTGACTGTGTTCACATTTTTGAACGAGTGCATTTATTCTCAATTTATTTCTGGTTAGGCTGATTAATAGTTACTTATTTTATGTGAACCTTTACTACAAAGCCCGAGAACTGAAGAGAACCATGAGTGTGAGCTTTACAACTGTAGATGGGACAAAATCAAGTACACTACATGTAGTTCTTCTCTAAGTGTGCAGAGTGCAGGTGATTTACTGTTAGTTCACACAGGTGTCACACATAGTTCTGTCTTTTATAGTATATGTTTATGTGAAGTGATGGTTATAAATTCAAATGTTGAAGAAGCTCAAAGTCCCCAAATACCAGATATTATCCAATATTTAATTCTTTATTATAAATGAATAATTACACCTATCTCACTGAAAAATTTTCATATTGTAAATGGTAAGATGTTGTGTGATATTTTCTTTGTGTTCTGACAAATAAAGCTTGCCTGGAGATCAGAGGGTGGAGCTAGCTGCTAGTTAACCATAGATGCCAGGCAGTAGTGGCACAAACCTTTAATCCCAGCTCTTGAGAGGAGGAAGCAAGAAGATCAGGAGTTCAAGGCCACCCTGGGCTACATGAGATTGGACCAATCTACAAGAGAAACAGATCCAGGCAGTGGTGGCTCACACCTTTAATCCCAGCACTTGGGAGGCTCAAGCCTTTGATCCCAGCACTTGGGAGGTGGAGACAGGAATATAAGGTGGATGAAGACAGGATCTGGGTTCCCCATTCAGTCTGAAGATTTGTAGAGCTAAGAAGTGAAGTAGCTGCTGCTCTACTCCAATCTTTCAGCTTTCACCCTCAATATCTGACTCTGGGTTTTAATTGTTAAGACTAATTAGGATCATGCTTCAGTAAAATTAGGTTTACTAATAATTGCTTTTGAACAAACTTCTTTGTGATTTTTATTTTGTCCAAAAAACGCAGGCAACAGGAGCAATGATAAAAGAGTGAATGCTTCTTCTTGTGGGGAGATGTGAAAAACCTTCTAAGTTCCCCAGATAGAGAACTAGCAACGAGCCTAAGTAAGGATACCACTAAGTTTCAACTTTGTGGTCCAGTGAGGTTTTTGAGGACCTAGACGTATGGATGAGGGGTTACTTACCAGAACAGGAACGACGCAGACAGCTCTGTCACCAAAAGCCCATCCAGCAGGAATGATGACTCACAGAGGCTGTAACCTGGAGCACACTGCATAATTTGAAAGCAGCTCAACAGGTTAGAGTATCATTTCCAGGCAGCTGACTTTGTCTTGAGAGTCCCTGCAGCTTTTATACACCAGCGACCAGACTGGACTGGTGGTGCTGCTCAGTTTCAGGGACCTCCTGAAGCTTTTGAGTTGTTTACTTCCTGAGCTTAATGTGCTTCCCTGCAGGATAGAATGTTTCACCTCCCTTTATCCTGTGTCTTATATAAGAGGGAATATTTTATATCTGAGGAAATTACTACCCGAACTTGAAAATCAAGAACAAGACAAAGATATTCCCACTCACAGCTTCTGTCTAACATTGAGTTATTGTTCTATCTAGTACAAACAAGTAAAGAAAAGCAGTGAGATATGTATCCATGCTGGAAAGGAAAAAAGTAAAACTGACTTCATTTTCAGACAACATGATCATCCATGCCAACAACAAAGTGAAATTGACACTAAAAATCAAATGGATTTTATAATTTAATCTGTATTAAATTCTGTAATTCTGCTCACAGAATATATAATCATTATAATAACATAACCATTGTGGGAGGGCTACCCAGCACCCTGACATTTTCCCAGAGTGCTCTTGTGTAGGAACAGCAGGAAATACTAGATAAAAGGATTTAGAGTACGGAGAAACAGAAAATACAGGACAGCCTCGAGAGGTCCTGGAACCTACTCCATTGGGCCCTGACTGTCTCTGCCCTAGGGTATTTACAGAAATGCCAAGGCATGGAGCAAAAGACCTCCCCCCACCCCAGCACAGCCCAATGCAGACCATCTCAGACACCTGCACTCAGGCCCGTGGTCCAATCATCCTCTCTATGCAGACCTGCTGGGTAAAGCCACTAGGAAACTGAAAATGGGCTCCCACAAACCATGAATAACTATGTACTCAAACCATCTACCCAAGACATATATTATTCTAAGTAATTTATGTCTAGAATGCTTGTGATTCTCTTACTTTATCCACATGACTTAAAACCATTGCAGTGTTTGATGTGTATTTTGTAATTCATGAGTCCACAATGCAGAGAAAATGAAAAAAAAAAGGGTTGGAAGATTAGAAGACTATACAGCAGACTGCTAAGAGGGTGAGAATAAGGATTACCTTTGAGAGATGCTTTATCTACATAATTTTTACAGTTTAAAGGGTAATGAACATAATATGGGTTTTTACCATTTTGAAGTATAAATATAAATTTGAACTTGAGTAGTAGTGATACAGGACTTCCTATTTTATTTCTGTGCTTTCTGTATTATATCTCTGTTATGTGTGTACATTTGTAATATTATTGAATTTTCAGACACAGCAAATGGATTTATTAGATATTAAATGAGGAGTCATAGTGTACAGTGATTTGAAAGGGTAATAACAAACTTTCCCCATTACTGCCTGTGGAGATGTTAGCTACCAATTGAAAAGCTAATTTACTGTGCATATGTAATGCATTTTAACTTATGGAGTATGTGTCAAAATGTTCACAAGTATTTTAGTTATGACCAATAGTAAGAAATTTATATTCTGTTGGCGCTATTGCAGTATTAACCATGCAAAACCTCAGTATATTAAAAGAGCAGCCACTATTGTTATTATAACCCATGAGTCTGTGGTTTGGCAGGAGATCACATTCTAGGCTGTCCTCAGTTTATCTCAGATTGATTCACTCATATATTCACAAATTGATTGGCTTGCTTTTCCTTTTGTGAGTCAGCTCTGGACTCTGCTGTAGCCAAGTATTGTTTGAAGCACTGAATCTACACGTGTCCTGTTTTGGTCATGGGCCTAGTGTATGTACAAATGTGACCTTCCTCATGGTGATGACAGAAGCACCAGAGACCGAGTGGGCAAATGCAGGATCACTGGGAGCAGGCAAATGCAGGATCACTGGGAGCAGGCAAATGCAGGATCACTGGGAGCAGGCACTGCAATTTCTGTCCTGCCCACTCCACATTGACTGCTATAGCCAGACCCAGATTCAGAGTGGATATTTTACCTCTTGAATGAAAGGTGCTGCCATTTCCCTTGGCAGGAATCTGAGTGTGCTAGACAGGAATAATTAGGCCTCTAATGAAACATGCAATGCATTTTTGTGTCTTAATCCATATATAAGACAATTTTTAATCAAAGAATACATACCTTTATTGTATGTATTGTTCTTTACTATATGCTAAGCTATGTTATACTGTTATTATTCTTTTAAAAAACTGACGGCTCCCAGATGGATTGTTTTATAAATTATTTCATTTTCAACTGCCATAATAAGGTATCTGATGGTAGATACCTTATGAATTAAACATACATTTTCTCTATAGATTTGGAGACTGAAAGCCTTAGTTCAGTGTTGACACTGATGAAGACATCACTGCCGATGGTATAAAAATGGTAACATCATGTGAAACAAAATCACATGAATGGACAAGAAAAATGAGAGATTAAACGGCCATTCTTGCCCCTTTTCTACCCATTCCCTCTGATGAAAACCAAATAGAGTCCTGAATGAACTGCATTAATCCTGGCCAACTACTTTCTACTAGTACCCACCTCAGAACAAACTTCTAGTCCATGAACTCTTGGGGGACACCCTCAAACCATAGCCCAACCCTCTTCCAAAATTTATTGTATTTTTTGAAAGTAGTAGAAACAATGTTTAACAAAAGTCTCCTTTTGTTTTCCTCAAGATTGCCTCTAAATATCAAGACACAGTGGAGACATTTAGTTTTCACGAATGTGTTTATAAACACACATCCAGCGAGAAAGGCATCATCTCTCCTGTTCATTGACTAGCTCGCTGTACATGTGTCTGTTGGCATGTGCCTCATTTCTATTGTTATGGCATCTTCCTCTTCAGTTTCTTTAAGTTTCTTACTAATCCTACAACACCCTGAGGTGTGCTGGAACCCTCTACTAATCCTACAACACCCTGAGGTGTGCTGAAACCCTCTACTAATCCTACAACACCCTGAGGAGTGCTGGAACCCTCTACTAATCCTACAACACCCTGAGGTGTGCTGGAACCCTCTACTAATCCTACAACACCCTGAGGAGTGCTGGAACTCTCTACTAATCCTACAATACCCTGAGGTGTAGCTGGAGTTATCTCCAGTCCTGCCCAGGCCTGCAGCCACTCAGACCCAAATAAACACACAGACGCTTATATTATTTAAACTGTTTGGCCTAATGGCTCAGGTTTCTTGTTATCTAGTTCTTATATCCTAAATTAACCCATTTCTATTACTCTATAAGTTGCTGTGTCTTGGGGCTTACCAGTAATTTACATCTTGCTTCTCATGGTGGCAGCTGGTAGTATCTCCTCACTCAGCCTTCCACTTCCCAGAATTCTCTTCTCTGCTTATCCTGCCTATACTATACTTCCTGCCTGGTTACTGGCCAATCAGCATTTTATTTATCAATCAATCATAGCAACACATTCACAGCATACAGAAAGACATACCCAGCACTGAGGTATACTGGAACCCTCTGGAAGTGCCTAAAGGAAGATGTCTAAGCTGGTTTTCTAGCCTTTAAATTGTTAGAAATCATGCCACTTTCTCAACCTCTACAGAGATGGAAAAGGTGCCTTGGCTTTCCTATTTCCCAAATAAAGTTCTGCAGTTTTGCTAGCTCTCTCAGATATCCCAGGTCCACTGACCTTTCCCTAAGAACCTCTGAGGTTTAAGATTTCACCTCTTCTCTTATTCTGTTTTGTTCCTATTTACCCTTTTTGATTTCTGGTTTTGGGTGAGTCGTTCACTCCATGACTTTTAAAATTCTGAGTCTGGGGAATGAGTTCTTTGTTTTCTTTTCTTTTTTTTTTTTTTTTTGTTTATATTGCTTGCATGAGCCATAGAGCATGGAATGTGTGACTGCTGGCTAAACTATTAAAGAAGGAAGAACAAGGAAATGTCTAAGGCTGCATGTGAAAGAGCTCACTGGATTATAAAATTAGTTTGTTCCTAAATATCCACTTTATTCTAATGCATCAGTTAGATTATCTGGTCTTTGGAAGTTAAGTCTCTAAAATTAAGAGATGTGACTGCTTGGCTTTCACATTGGACTGGGATGCATCTCGGGGGCTTTGGGATGGTTGTTGTCCTATTCTAGCCCATCTTCCCTTTCAGTTCATACAGTCAGCTCCCTTAGTTGTTTTATAATCTTAACCCAGTAAGCATTTCCTTTTAAAGAAAATTTTCAAGGGCTGGACAGATGGCTCAGTGGCTAAGAACACTGGCTGCTCTTTCCCTGAGCCAGCAGCCACATGGTGGCCCACAACCATCTGTAACTCCAGTTTCAAGGGGTCTGATATTGTCTTCTGGCCTCTTCTGGCAGTGTACACATGTGGCACACAAACGTTTATTCAGGGAGCACACCAATACTCAGAAAATAAAAATGTATAAATCTCAAAAACAGTTAAAGAAAAAAAATTCAGTGACTGGGAAATTATCTCAGAAAAATATTTGCCTTAGACCATGAGGTTCTTTTTTCATCTCCAGAACCAAATAATCCCACACTGTGAAGGTGGAGAGGGGCAGATCCTACTTCACCAATTGTAAGCCAGTGAGAGATTGTGTTTCAAACAAACAAATGTTGGTCAGTGCCTGAGGAATGACACCTGAAATTTTCCGCTGTCCTCTATATGCATGACACTATGCATATTTGCACACACATGTGCACAAACACACATGCACAGAATAAAGAGTTTGCAATATTTGAAACCTATCCCATTTGACTTCTGTGTTCTACATGTAGCATGGTATTCGACATTAGATATTTAGCTCACCAGCCTCTAAGCTATGTCCATATCCAAATCCACAAATTCAGCAATATCCTTTTGTAGAGAGTAGGATTTGCTTATAGGAAGAAAAGAGAAGCATGCATCTCTTTGACTTTTCAGAAAAATTGAGGCAGAAGCTAGTGGGACTACTTAATAGTTACCCTATGAATTTCTAAACCCCACCAAAATGCTGTATTTCAAGCTGATGAAACCTAGTACAGATCAAGATCTGTCACTATCCTGGTATCCCCAGATGTGGCCTTTATTGTGAACATGATTATCTTGACGTATCATAGCCATACATGTATCAGATAGGAACCAGAGAGCATAGAGAAAGAACAGCAGAAAAACAGGATGTGCTGTGCGGCTGTCTTCTGACTCCTCATTTGTCAGCACTCCTTGAGACTTCCTAGAAATAGTAGAAAGATACTTGGGGAGAAAATACTCTTACTGTTAATGGCGGTTCTATTCAACTAGTGTGTGATGGTTTCCGTAGGAATGACTCTATGTGACTTGGGTGTTGAACGCTGAGTCCCAAGCTGGTGGTGCTAGTCTGGGAGGGTCTGGAAACTTGAGGAGGTGATGCCTAGCTGGAGGAAGTAGGTTCGTCCCTCTTGGTAACTTGTCACTGGCCTTTCTCTTACTGTGCCTTCCGCCCACACTGGCATTAGCGACTTTCTCTCTTGGCTTCCTGAGGGAGTGACACCTCCGAAATTATGAGTAACAAATCCTTCTCTCATTTCGCATTCTTCTCTCGGGTATTGTAGTCTCAGCTCCACAAACATAACTAAGACAGCTGGGCTGCATGTGTCCCTGATGTGACCACCTCCAGAGCAAATGAGGCTTCAGGATGTTTCCTGATCTAGAAGGAAGCGTGCATTTATACACATTCCATTGCACTTACTTGTAGTGTTTAAGTAGGAGGCTGACTTCCAGCTAAAGGAGCCATCCACCTGAATAAGCATTTCCATGGTGCTAGTTTTATATCTGAATTAGAGTTCTGGTCCTGTTCCCAGCCTCACCTCTGACTCAACATTGTGAAACTAAGAAATCATTTAGCTTCTCAGGACCTCAAAATCTAGCTTCTGTGAATGAGGATAATGGGTAAACCTCTCTTGCTTCACTCAATTGTTGTGAAGTTTAATTAGGTAATGTTTACAGAGCTCTTTGAACTCTACTAATTAAAGTGATGTATAAACACAGAGCTTCCTTTTATTGGGATACCTGGACTAAGCTGTTTAATAAAGACTTGAAGATGGCTGTGATAGGAGGAGCTCTAGGGAAGAGACTTTTTGGTTGCATGTATGTGTACACAGTTCTGAACCTGTCACGTGGTGTATGAAAATACCTACTTAGGACTGTTTAATGAGATGTAACTTCACACCTAACCAGTGGTAAAGGCTATGCTTTATTCTAAGGAGCATTCACACCTAACCAGTGGTAAAGGCTATGCTTTATTCTAAGGAGCATTCACACCTCACCAGGGGTAAAGGCTATGCTTTATTCTAAGGAGCATTCACACCTCACTAGTGGTAAAGGCTATGCTTTATTCTAAGGAGCATTCACACCTAACCAGTGGTAAAGGCTATGCTTTATTCTAAGGAGCATTCACATCTAACCAGTGGTAAAGGCTATGCTTTATTCTAAGGCGCATTCACACCTAACCAGTGGTAAAGGGTATGCTTTATTCTAAGGAGCATTCACACCTAACCAGTGGTAAAGGGTATGCTTTATTCTAAGGAGCATTCACACCTAACCAGTGGTAAAGGCTATGCTTTATTCTAAGGAGCATTCACACCTAACCAGTGGTAAAGGCTATGCTTTATACCAAGCAACACTTAGCTCCAGCAGTGTGGAGTGGTGCCTGCAGCTTTAGGTATTGCCATCCTATTTTATTTAGCACATTTTGCTTAAACAATAGTGGTGAATTGTTTTATTTTTCATGTAAAGAATCAAAGAATGACACATTACAGCAGTTGATTAGATAGCAATAGTACTTAAATTAGTGTAACTATATAACCAACCACTGATGATATACTTATCAATCAAGCATAACTTCTCTCAAACATATTGTATGAATAGGAAAACATACTGTTTATTATGAGAATATGTTGTTATTATTATTATTATATGATCATTTAAGTTAATTTTTAAATTCTGCATTAATAAGAAATCTTTTCTTCTGCCAGAAATAAATTCATAGATAGGCATATTAATTAGCCTGTAGAAACAAACAGGTTGGTTTCCATAAGCCTGCCATGAGCTTTTGTGTGTAAAGATATTTAAAACAGAAATTTTGGTGATAAGATTATAGGCATGTAGCAACTCAATTTCATATTTGACTAAATGACTCAGAATTTTGGTCATTGGAAACCTAGTTAACAATTTTATTGGCAATGTAGACAACTGATAGGAGAATTTTGAAAAATCCAGAATATTGAGGTGGGAATTTTCAACTGCAAGTGTTTCTATGAAATCTGGTCCCTGGTGCATTGCACTGGGCTGCTTTGGTTGCAAATTCAGAAATGTATCTGCTGATAGGCCAAAATAACATAATCATAACTTGAACTGTTAGAAACTGCACATTCAGAGCCTGACTCATATTTTCTGAAATTTATGTTCTTTCCAATCTTCTTTTCCAAGAAAAGAAATGAAGTGAAATTTCAGTCTTTGGACACTGACTTCTGACTGGTAGAGAGCCCCTTAGTGATCCCTTAGCATCTGACTAGATATTGCTATTCAAGGAAGAGCATTAGGAATTCTTTTAATTCTTTTACTGTAAAGATAACAAAATATAGATCTTAGACTGTAAGATGTATAGCTTGAAGGGGCAAAAGACAAAGTTTACATTTGTTACTGTCAGGAAATGGGCTAATAGGCTGCTTATGGCTCTGAGACCCCAAGTAGACCCACATCCTGCCCTGTGGATGCTTACCAGGAAGGACAGATGGCTCAAGGACCAATTTATTCTTTGTCAGCCTTTGGGTTAAGTGGGTACCATCATCCAGAGAGGGGATTAAAGAGGTTGATGTGAATGTTTGTGGGTGCAGTCCTCCCAAATTCTACAATATTATTATTTTAAAAGCTCTCTGGCATCCCTTTGTGAGCCTCGCTTGGACTCATTTGGATGCAAAGGTTTGACTTTTAAATCAATGTCAAGTTAGCTGTGATGGATGGTGGTGTAGCATGAGTCTTAGAAGGTCTTATTAATAAAAACAAACCTGGAGCAAGGTATTGGTGTGAATGCTGGAAGATCAGAGAAGCAGAACAAGCCACAACCACCTCACCTTGCCAATACCTCAGCTGATCCTGTTTCCTCAGACTGGAAGCCTCTGTGTCCTCATCCGGAATGAATCTCAGCTGAACTGCTGCTCAAAAGCCTAAAAGCTTAACCAGCCTAGTTCCTGGTTTTCACGCCTTATATACCTTTCTGCTTCCTGCCATCACTTCCTGGGATTAAAGGTGTGTGTCACTATGCCTGGCTGTTTCCAGTGTGGCTTTGAACTCACAGAGATCCGGATGGATCTCTGCCTCCAGAATGCTAGGATTAAAGGTGTGTGTGCGCCACCATTTTCTGGCCTCTATGTTTATCTAGTGCCTGTTCTGTTCTCTGACCCCAGGTAAGTTTATTAGGGTGCACAATATTTTGGGGAACGCAATATCACCACATGGTGGACAGAGAGGTTCAAAAGTGATGGAGAGGATCAGCATTTATGCAGCCCTTCAGGGTACAAAGTTCCATCGGGACCACTGGGGACAAAAGGAGTCTGTATTTTGTAATCAGCATGAGTTGGATGAGATAGAATACCCAAGATAAACAAAGCAGGCTTTATGGCTCACAGAATGGCAGCAAGAACAGGCAGAAGCCTCTGGTCCTTGGCAAGCCAGTCTTCCAGACTCAGGAAAGCTCCTGGCCACGGTCCACGTTGCATACCGAGGAGGGACTCCCAAGTGAAGCTCACCCTAAGTTTGTTTACTCTGTTGCCACTTGAATCTTTGCATAGAAGCTCTATAGATACTGTTCTAAGAGAGATGAAGATTTGGTCTGGCTGTTCAGACAGTCTCTTTATCTGAGGATGTCCCACTCTTAGGACTTTGTGAGAATTACAGATGGGAAGGCATAGAGCTGGGTTGGTCAAGCCCCTCTTGAGGGTACTTCTACAAGTAACTCTCCCAATTTCATTCTATATCCTTCTGAACATTTCTATTGAAGAATAAAAAGAGTATGCATTTTCCATTGTAGGATATTTTATTATTCTTCAAATGTTTAAGTTCAGTTCTGCCATCTTCCTTTGTGTGCCCGCCTTTCATTCTTCTGTCTGGAACCATAGAGAGGAATTCTACCACTTATTCAATTTAGCGTATTGAAGAATTGTTTACCACTTTAGAGGCAGTGGGAGCTTATAAAGGAGGCGGACTAAAGTCTCATGTAATTGCAAGCCAATTTATACTCTTATGGTTAAGAGGAGTCACGTGAGTAAAATGTACAATCACAAGGGCAAGCAGCGTGTGGCAGAGAAGCTGTATATGGCAAAAATGTGATTTTCCATAGAGGCATATAAACAAATAATGATAGCCAACTGTAATGAATAATGAAGTAAACTCACTCCTATCTGCTACACCTAGGAGGGGCATGAAAACACATTCCAAGAACAATTCCATGTTTTGAAGAAAATGAGGTCACAAGACTCTTGGTTTCTCAGAGTTTTCTCACAAGAACTCAGAATTCTTAGGCATTTTCAACAAAGAACCTAGGGTGATGGTTGCATTTTAGCTTGTTTTATGGTTTCTTCTTTTCTGAGAGGAACAGCGTGATTGTGCTCAGTCACTCTCCTCCATAGAAGCACTTACTGTGTAGTGTTCTGTGACTGTCTTCTTCCCTCTGGGAGCTATAGGTTAGAGGTTCAAAGCAAGACAGTGAGTTTATGAGTAAGATTATAAATCAACATATTACTTCCTTTATTAAGAAAACCCTTCATTAAAAATAGAGCTAAAATAATTAAGCAGTATGTTTAGGAACATAGTCATTTTACATTATAGTACCAACTCCTTTTATCTCACTGCAGACTGATAATAAAGAGTTGAGGCAAACAATTGAGCGCTTCATACAATTCCAAGACACGGTTCCTGAACTGTGGGAACATGGGCAATAGTAAAAGGTTTTTGAATGTGCAAGAACCAAAAATGAATTCAAAATCAAACGTGTAAGAACTCTGAGCTGCTTCTGTCCACACTTGGCTGTGTTATATTGAGCAGCTTCGCTGCAGTCTTGGTTCTGAACACACAATATGCACACTTTACTTTGTGCATGCTATCATGAGAGAATGCCAGTGACCTCTGCCTGAAACACCTCAGAACAGATTCCAGACTGTGGCAAATTATAAATTGCCATGTTTTTACTGTGATCACAAAGCTTTTTGTGAGTTTAATGTGAGTTCCAGGACAGCCAGAGCTACATAGTGAGACTCTGTCTCAAACAAACACCCTAAACAAAACAAATATATATGAGTTCTAAAGACTAAAATATGTTTTATATTCTGAAGTATTAAACATTCAGCCAAGATTTCATTCGTTATGTAAAAATAAACAAGTACATCCACCTCAGTATGCAAAATGCTTTCCTTTTTAAACAAAATGCTAAAACTATATGTATACTGAAGATTTCTTTTAGAATAAATTATTATTTATGTCAGTAAATATTTGATCTGTGTGCCAATTTTATACCTATATACCCAAGCTCATGTGAAATTTTCTCAGGCAATAAGGAGTCATGGTTCTGAACACACAATATGTAACCTTTGCTTTGTGAGAGGAGCCCGCTCTAGACCAGGCTTTGGATGCAAGCACTTTACCAAGAGAAGTCTTCTGAAACATGTAGTGGGAACACTACACCATTACATATGAACACTGCTTTTCTTCATTCTTAGTGAATTTTTAATCATGTTCAGCACCTATTGAGTATTATACATTCTTTTCCTTTCAAATTCTTCTTGGTGCTTGGAATCCATCATTCCAAAGTGGTAACCTACTTGCTCTTATATCCAATTTTGTGTCATTTTCAAATATGGCCCAACCAGCTATTGATACTAAAATATCCCACAGCTCAGCTGTGTAAGCAACACATTTTACAAAGAGTTTTTGAGAGTCTACAGTTCAGCTGGTTGTGGTGGCTTTGACCCGTATTACCTTCTCTTACTGGGGAGGCTCAAACATCTGCCACCAGCTTGTGGTTGGCTGGAAGCTGATCCATCCAAGGGCTCATATGATCCAGCAGGCTAGCTGGAGCCTGTTCCCATGGCTCTGACAGAGTTCCAGAAAGCAAGGAGGTGTATAAGGATCAGCCCCAGCCTACACCAGGTAGGGCAGAATAAGATGGAAAGCAAATCAAGAGTACGAAGAGGAAATCACTATCACAGTGCCAGTGTGTGCTTCCAGGCTCTTGATAAAAATTGTGAGGGAGGTACTGCCGAATACCTCAGACAACGGACTCCATTAGGCTTCTGTGGATATTGTTGTAGGCACAGTTACCAGCAGTTTGCAGATGTACTATTTAAGCAGCTACAACTCTTTCAATAGGTACTTTCATTCAACCCTGACTTACTGTGTTGTTATCAAAGGTCCTGTGGAACATTTCAGCAAGTTTGATACTGCAAAATGTGTCCATGGTTTTCTGAACACAGGTAACCATCATTGTGTGACCTATTGATCCAAAATATTGGAAACAATGCAGGAATAATAGTAATTCATTTGATGAGTTATTTGATCACATTTTTAAGTTTCAAATAATTGATGAAATGGGAAAGGATCACAGTTTGAAATCCTAGAGAGAAACATAATAAATATTCTAATACTTGCTGTCTTTGGATGGTAGGAAAATACTTATTTTTATTTTGATATTAAATATTTTTGTATTAAATAATACTAAATATTATTCAAAATGTCTACAGTGGACATATAAATGTCTTTATCAGAAAAAGATATAAATAACTTTTTTCTATTTTGTAATGTTCTGGGAATTAAAATACAGTTCAAATTGTCTTGTGCTTTCAAAACTGTGGTTTTGCCGGGCGGTGGTGGCGCACGCCTTTAATCCCAGCACTCGGGAGGCAGAGGCAGGCGGATCTCTGTAAGTTCGAGGCCAGCCTGGGCTACCAAGTAAGTTCCAGGAAAAGGAGCAAAGCTACACAAAAAACCCTTGTCCAAAAAAAAAAAAAAAAAAAAAAAAAAACAAAAAAAAAAACTGTGGTTTCTGTTTATTGCCAGTCTGATATTGTCCAAGATACCATAGTTCTTAATATGATTTTAATATTGGCTCAAGAGTATAATAGCTGGGTTTTAATAACTAGTCCTCAAATGCTTTCATTTGAGGAAGTCCCCTGCAGCTGTAACCAGTGTGTGTCTCCTTTTCCTGTACAAATGAGAAACAGGATTTAATGACTGTCTTCAGAGACTGAGGGAAGTCTGGTCAGTGGCTATGTTAGAACTGATAAAGGATGGTGTCTGTATCACAGCTTGGGATGTAAGGAAGATGCATCTCAAATGCTGGTTCCTCTACAGTTAGGGAACGAACATCCATGGTAGCTGCTACATCTGTATTAGCACTGGCCTTTTCATAGGCTAGAAAATTTCACCTATGCCAAGAACTGTATGTCACACTGTGACATTTAAGCCATTTGGAATGCCCACATGGGCAGTTGGGATGCTAGAAGAAGGCCTCTAACCACAGAACAGATAGGCTTTAAAAGTAATGTTAAATTTGTTACATTAAGGAGCTACCTGCAAGGGACATAGCACATGAATGTGAATAAATCATCTATCCATAGCATCCAAAAAGTGCTGTCACTGAGTGAAGAATGTCACAGATTCTTTGATCACCCAGAAGGGGCTCTTGAATCTGAATGGGTTCTGTCATTTCTTCACTAAAAGAATGCGAAAGGACTGAGGAGCCTGTCTCAGGATTCCAGCCTCCAGGGATTGGCAGCATCTACCTTCTGTCTTCTGCATGCTTGGCAGTCAGCTGCCAGAGATCCCAAGCTATAGAGTGCACACACTGTGCTCTAGTCGCAGCCCTCCCTGAGGTCCTAATCCACCCTCAGTATCAGCTGCAGCCACGAGTGAGCCACTTCAGACCCACACTAGTTGTAACTTCAGCCAGAATTTACTTGACCCTGGTTACAAAACTATCTAAGTCTGATGTATCCAACTGGACTTAGTCAACACACACAACATGAGACATAATAATAAAGTGTATGTTAATGCAACGTTCGGAGCTCAATAGATGCTCATAAAAAAAAAAAAAA
>CABHPH010146744.1:0-18742 GCA_902168325.1 Peromyscus nudipes | reverse complement strand
CATTCATTTTCATAACTAAATAGTATTACATTATACATATGTCCCACTTAAAAAAAATCCATTCACCAGGTGATGGGGAAAAATACATAGTATAAAACAGAAGAAGTATGTTTAGGGCCATTTCAAAAATTGTTGGAAATTCTGTCCTAATTCCAAGCCAAAATTCACTTAATGATTCTTTTTTTTACATGAAGCTCAAGTCAGCAACTCAAAGAGCAAGTTTTAAAATCAAGCATCTCAATCCAACACAATGCAAAGACACACTAACATGGTCCTTACATGTGGAAGAATGATAGGATAATAGTAAAAACCTTGGTTTTCTGTAATCAACCCATCATGCTTCCAGAAGAGCATTAAACTTTGTATGTACCATCAAGCCACTGCAGTCCTTAACTCATAAAAGTCTTGAATCTGATCTGAGCTGTTTTGGGGCATGGAGATCACATGACATTGTTCAGAACCAAGGCTACCATGAAATTGTGTGATACAACAGAAACACACATCTCAGATTTATTATGTGTTTGATTTTGAATTAGGTTTTGGTTGTTGCACATTCCAAAAAATCTTTTAACATTGGCAAATTCCAAAAACCACATTTAGGGCTGCTTTACACCCCTTAAAGAGCAGAGGGCAATGGGAGAGGGATGGTAAAGGGATGAAGTGGAGTGGAGATGAGTCCTGCCGACCTAGATTCATAACTGGGAAAAGCCAGCTCTCGAATGTTGTTTGGCTAAGATAAAAGAATCCACTAGGAAAGGGTTTTATTGGGGACTCTCAGGTAGGAGGTCACATCACAGACCAAGAATTTGGAAACAACCCTTTCTCTTCATAATACTGGTTTTATGGATAAGGCTACCATGATCACCTGACATTTGCCACTTGAGAACAAGTCTTCCCTCCCATAACAATGAGTACAGAGAAGCATGCACTGCTGAGATCTCGTGGTGAGCCTGACTCTTGGGTCCCTGATTCTCCTTGGCTTCAGCCTTCCAGACTGCTCTATGCAGTGTGTCCAAGGTTCCTAAAGACTGCCTGAGAGCCTAGAAGAGAAGCCGTGGAATTGGTTATAAGTCATTTTCAAGTTCAAGCTTCGTGTCTGAGCTTTGAACGGGAAAGCATCTTACACAGATCCATAGACTTCCAAAGAGAGATTAAATATGGAGACAAGCAAGCAATAAAAATTATAGATGCTTTTGCTAGACAAAGAGAAGCATCTGGATATTTAGAAAAAACTGAGATACTTTATGGAGCTTTTCAGTTTTCTTGTGTATATTTTACTTCATGCACTTACAAATGTGGAGCGAGTTCTAGGAATATGTGGATCTGTGCAGCGAATTTAGTGGGCATTGAGCTGGAACTGCCAAAAGGCCCATACCATTCCAAGTGAACATCTTGGATTTGCGTTACTGGGGGCTGATGACAGCAAGCGTGTGTTATATTACAACAGTCTGCCGTGGCACTAATAGCTCTGCTGTGTGATAAATGCACTAGATCCCCGAGGAAGTCCATACAGAGGTTAACTCCATCCAAACAAGTTATATATAGCTTCCCTCTCACTAAATCTAGCAAGTCTCCCACTTTCAAATAACACCAGAGTCAGAGCAATATTTTTGTGTAATAATTTCGTCAATGTGATGAGTGTTTCCAGCACAGGATCTCATGTCACTCCAGATAATATGTCCTGTGATGCTGAGTGTAATTAGGAGTGAATGCACTGCAAGCCTTCCTTGGGAGAGTTCCTTGGAGATATTACACTGAGGCTGTGGAATGACTGAGCCTAGTGGGGCTGGGTTTGAGAGCCAACTGCAGACAGTCTCGAGGGCAGAAGGAACACGGAATGATCCATGGAGGAAAACACACATTGATTCTCTCGGTACTCATAAACATGTGGCCACTGGGCTCAATGCCACTTTCAGAGGATGGGAAGATGAACACAGTGCTTTATAGAGTCTGGGACAACGTGCAAGATCTGAGGATGCAGAGAGAGCTGGAGAGGAAAGCCACCCTCTACTCTAGGTGAGTAGTGAGTGGTAAAGCCCACCTGTCTTGAGCAGTTTGGTGTATCTCTTCAACATATTCCTGAGTGACATTCTGCTTTGGGGACAGGAGGGATTGTGTAAATCCTGTTAGGTTTTCTCACCAAATGGTCCTTGCTCCCGAATACAGTTTTTCTCTGCTCTGTTTAGGCAAATAAGAGCATATTTTGCAACCCAGAGGACTTCTGGTTGAAGTCATTAGGTTTTCCTATACTCGAACTATCCCTAGTGAAATGTAGACCAGAATGAAGTCCTCTGCTCAGAGTGTCTCTGTAGCTGGTGTGCCATCCCAGTGAAGTTGGACTGCCCTGAGCATGTGGAGGAGGCACACTCCTGAGCGCACACTCAAGAGGTCTGCCGAGCATCTGTGGGGTGCAACATTCCACTGTAGGAACATTACTGTTAGGGGGACTCGGCTGCAGGGACCTTCTGGGTTTGTCCCACTGCAGCAGGAGAGAGGAAGCACAGCATAGGACTAGTTTTCTAAGTCCATGGTGGTCGCTCTAGAGAAGGAGATGAGACAAGAATGCCTAACTGGTCTATCTGCCTCTCGCTTTCTTTCTGAAGACCAGTTCTAATTTTTACGGTTTTTTCTCTTTTTCCCCTTGCTTCTTTTCCTCTTTCTTTCTCTTTCCTGGAACAGAATCTCTGTGTATAGCCCTGGCTAGTGAGAACTCCAGATGCTCCTGCCTCAGCCTACAGGTGTTAGGATTACTGACACATGGTACCTAACATGCCCACACTTCCATTTTGAAGAGAATAAGTATTTACCATGGTCCAGATGAAGAAATTTGGTCTGCGTGAAAGTGCTGCTAGATGGTTATCCTCGTCCAGAGTTGCCAGACCTTGTCCTAGTGGAAGATTTAGGAATGTGTTTCAGGCTCCTCCGTCCTTTATGTTCAACAGGAAATTGAAAAGGGAAAATTGGGTGAAGGTTGAGGAGGCAAGCTCATCAAATAGTGTGTGGGGAGGAAGTGAAATTGATGAGTGAGGCTGGTGGGTAACTATAAAATTAGGTGTTTTTCTCCTCTTTTATTTTATTTTTCTCTTTTATTTTATTTATTCTCCTCAAGGAATTATTTATTCTAATCACATAGTAGTACTCAGGCAACAATACAAATGTCATCTAATTTCAGCTCTTCCAATCATACTTGTTTGAGTGTTGTAGTTAGGGCTTTACATTGCTGTGAAGAGACATCATGGCCATGGTGATTCTTATAAAGGAAAACATTTAATTGAGGCTGGCTTGCAGGTTCAGAGGTTTAGTTCATTATTGCCATGGCAGGAAGCATGGCAACACTTGGGTAGACATGGTGCTAGAGTGAAGCTGAGAGTTCTACATCTGGATCCCCAGGCAGCAGAAGAGCCCACCCCCTGTGACACACTTCCTCCAACAAGGCCAAACTTACTCCAACAAGGTCACACCTCCAATAATGCCACTCCCTATGAGTCTATGGGAGCCATTTTCCTTCAAACCACCACAATGAGTCAATCTTGACAGTTCCATTGTGTTTATATCCAGAAATGTTTATGCATATGCAAATGAAAAACTGTAAAAGCATATGTGGATATGTGTATTTATACATACCTAGTTTTATGATACCAATTAAGAACACATTTATGCATTCTTTTTATTCATGTATAGTTTTATTCATTATTTTGTTTAGAGATGGAAGGATATTTGTAGCTCCCTGAAGTGTGGGAGAGAGCCAGTACCTGCTTAGAAAACTGTTTGGGGAGGAAGGTTGTGGGTTGGACTCTGTAAGGCTGCTCACTGTAAAGAGCTTTCCAAAAATGGCATCTTCTGTGTGTGGCATTATCAGCCTTATAAAGCGATGGGTCCTCTGGCAGGGCAAGTATTTGAATTTAAGTTGGATAGTCACGTGAAGGGAAGCTCACAAAGCAATGCTGCTCAGGCTCTGCTTTGAGCAAAACTAATGTTCTCTGCAACAGCATGGGTTGCCTCTCTGTTCTGTGGAATGTATATTGTTTTAATATTTACGTTCAGGCAGTGTCCTCATGCAGACCTTCTCAGGAAAAGAGAGAATGTGTTGTATTGCACACTGTTGCATCGGATGGTGCCTTTTAAAACAGTGTACCTTCCTTTAGTAGCACAGAATGGAGAATGTATATTTTTCAGGTTCCATGGTGCTCCCAGAGCACATGTTAGGAAATAATGCACTAACCATCAGGATGCAGGCAGCCCCGAGAAATCAGCTGGGTATGTGAATCCATGACTCAGGCCCCCCAGAAGGGCACATGTTAAAGACAGTCCATCTGCACACTCACACTTGAGTCAGGAACACATAAGCTTCTCCCCACTATAGTCAGGACTGGACATGTTCAGGGCATTATGTCATTTCATCATTGCAACAAATAGTGGAAGTGAGTGCTCTTCTTAGGCTCATTTTATAAGTGGGGCAGGTATGCAATGTTCCATAGCCGTTCAGCTAGGACCTGGACTGTATGTTGTACACTCCTGAGATCATGATGCAACTGAGAGACAAGGTCAGTTACTATACAAAGGTCAAGAGCAGCTGTATGTTAGCTAGAGAAATCTGCTCTCTGTGAAGACACAGATGGAAGGGATGCACGTGTTTGTACAGGGATAGGGAAGCAGTTCATATCTAGATTAGGAAACTGCATATCTCCATGTGGACTGCTGCAGTGTCCAGCACCCTGCTTTTAGAGAAAGATGCATCAGATCAGAAACAAAGATGGGGTCTCTGAGCAGCGTTTTGTATCATTTGATGGTCACATAAAGAGAAGTATTGCCGTTTCCAAATTAGCACTTCAGTTCCTCATGGCAATTCCTTCCAAGTTGAAAGGAAGTGTGAAGACAAAGAGGAAACTGAACAGATTCATTCACAGCCCCTTGCAGGCTCAGCATGGTCTGCCCAGTTAGCAGGAGAATCAAGGAGAACAGTGTCCTGCCTGTCCCAGGGGGTGTTCTAAAGCTCCAAAGACACAGAACAGCACTCACCTGCTGATATGCATCTTGGGCTTTTGCACTGAGCTGATCCTCCCAAATCCAGCACATACAGATGAAAGGGGGCGTGATCCTACCTTCTAACCCATAAGGGAAGACAGACTGCCTGGCTCAGGCACTCCCCAAGCATGTGACTTGCAAGGCAAGATGGACTGGTAGGTAGGTGTGTGTGGTCTAGGAGGGTAGTAGCTCAGAGTAGAAGCTGTCTATGTGGGCCTTTCCCACGGCTCTCTGTCCACTGCCTCAGCTTGATGCCAGTTCCCGGGGTCAACATAGCTTACTGCCTCACATTAGGCCTTTGTTTTAGACCTACTCAGATTAATACCAGACTTTGAACATGAGCCAAGAAAATGTACACGGGCTTTAGCACCATTGCCGCACCACTGTTTAATCTTCGGGATGCAGAGGGATTCTGGAACTGCCTCTCTTCTGCATTTGCAAAGTGTTGGTGTCATTAAACATTTCCAGACTTTTGATCATCCAGGTTCCAGTCCCGCACACATATCTGAGCTGGGAAAGCAGCATGGACCGGCCAGGCGACTGATAGATTTATCTATGGGAGCTCAGGAGGCCTGGGGAGGCCTCACCAGCTACTGCATAGACCTCTTCATGGTGCAGGAACTGTCAGGAAGTGTGAATGAAGCATACAGAGGAACTCTGAAAGGCGCATAGTGATTTATGGAGTAGTCCAGACCACAGAATCCCATAAAGTAAGATGCAAAAACCTCCAGGGAAAGCGAGAGAATCAGCCATCAGGGCCATCAAAGGCAGCTCCTTAGTAACGTGACTGAGTCGTCTCCCCACACTTCAGGGCTGGATAGTCCTGGTCAGCTTGCATCTTTGTCTCCTCTACACCCTTCAGGCAGCAGAGTGGCCCAGCTACTCCCTCCGAGGGTCCTTCCAAGTCTCAGTCAGTGGCAGCATCATGTGTGGGGTGAACAGTAGCTCTGAAGCCACTAGAGAGAACAGGTCAGTAGCGGCACACATAGGCAGCCCCTGAGTACTGCTGACCTCGTGCCCCATGGGCAGGGGTGTCATGCAGTGTCTTAGAAATGTATCAGTCCCAGCCTCTGGGTGTCATTTAAGGAATAATAAGTCAAGGGTTGTAGGCAAAATGTCACCATTAGCGAACACCTAGAGGCGCTCCCTAGAGGAAGACAAGAGCATATACCTCCAGTGGTTAGTTCTTGAGCCGCTGAAACAGCTGTAGTGGCCCCAGGAAAGCCATTAACTCTGACAAAAGTCTCTAAATCTAAAACTCAAGGTAAACGGTTTATTAGCTTCCTTGGCATGTGAGCCAGGAATCTAGTACCTTAGTTTCCATGTTCCCTTTCCATGACACTGCCTGGATTTCCTGATGGCTCTTGACTGGCTCACCAGGCTCAGGAGCTGTGGCTGAGCATGGAGCAGAGACTCAGCCTGACCCTGATTGGCATCTATTGTCTGTCCTGTGGCCCGAGAGGGCAGGCTTTCCCTGCTTTTCCCTCTTTACACGTCAGCAGCTGTGGTTGCCGGACTCTGTGGTGCTCAGTCTAGGGTATATGGTAAAGCACAGACCCCGACTGCACAGTGCGGTGTAAATCCCACCTATAATGCACACCCTGCCTTCCGCTTTACAGAGATGGTTTGCTTACACCATGAATTATTTGCAAGACTTTTTGTTCTGCTTTGAAAGGAGTCTGTGTGGTCCTTTCCAGAACTCACAGTTTGGGGATTACAGAATTGCTACCTCTCCCTATTACTGATATATTTAATTCTTTATTCTCTCATGGTAAAAGTCCCCATTCCCAGGAACTCAAAAAAAAAAAAAAAACCAACAAAACAAACAAACAAAAAACCAAAAAACCCCTCATTTGCTTTGCCTTTGCCTCATGCAAATGGTAGCCTCAGAATAGCCTCACTATGCGGATGAAAGGGTTTACATTTTTGTAAATTTTTTCGCAGTCTTTTCCTACTGTATATTTATGCCACAAGCAGTAAAGTTTGACATATTTCTGTCAATGATCTTTCATTTCATAGAGATTTTACATCTTGAATTTCATTGGGTTGTAATTATGTAAAAGGTCTTTACAAAGTCAATCTGCTTCCCTGTTCCCCATCATGTTCTCTTTCTCTCCAAATTGTGATCTTCAAGTCTTTATGATGCTGGTCTGCTTTGTTGGGGAGGGGGGTTGTTTTTATAATGTAGTAATATATATTATATGTAGAATATATACAATATCACTTTAATAGTATCATTCATTAACATTAATTCTGTCCTAGAGCTTTACAACTATCATTACTATCATAGAATTTTTTTTATCATCCTGCAATGAAGCTCTGTATCTATTAATAGTCTTATTTGTTCATTTGGCATGCTCTAGAACCACCTGGGAATTGAGTCTCAATAAAAAATTATCTACATTAGTTTGGCCCATGGGCATGCCTGGGAGGGATTTTCTTAATTGGGTTGATTGAGGTGGGAAGACCCATTTCATGGGCTGGTTCCTAGACTGAATGAAAAGGACAGGGTAGCTGAGCATCCATGAATTGGTTCATTGTTCTCTGCTCTTGACTGTGGATGTCACATGACCAGCTGCTTCACGCTCCTGATGCTTGGGCTTTCCCAGAATGATGAGCTGTAGCCCGGAACTGTGGGTCAACAGACTCTTTCCCCCCTCAGTTGCTTTTGTGGAAGTATTTTATTATGACGATAGAAAACAAAACATCCCACCTTCCACCAAATAACTTTCCATGAGTCTACTTTTCGTCTCTAAACATAGGAGTACTCCAAGTACCTCTTACTGATTCTTTTGCATATAGCTTATTTCATTTTGCAGTGTCTACAATGTCTATGCATGCTGTAGCATGTATCAGATTTTATTAATTTTTAAGGTTGAGAAATGCTCCAGTGCATGTACATGTAATATATGTATGTGTGTGTGTATATATATAGATATATACTTTATTTATTCACTTTTAATCTACTTGATATTCATTAATTTGTTAGTGAACATTTGAATTATTATAAGAAATTATGCAGAAAAATCCTGTGTATCTTTTATTCAGGATTCACCAAAGGTAACAGTTTGCAAATTCCAGCCAGAATACAATGTAGCATGCTACACATAGTACAGTGTTGTAATGCACCTTATAACACAATATGTAAGATACAACCCAGCTCAATGCAACAGCACAACCAGGATGCTGGCATTTGTATGGAGTATTTCTGTCACCAAAAGCATTGTTTGAATTGTCCTTTTAGATTTTCCTTGTGCTCTGCTTAATTTATGGAATCATTGCTCTCCATGTCTAGACATGCCTTTTAAGAATAACACAAAATTCAACTATAGGTTAGACCCACAGATGCTCATAAAGTTCCACATCTGCCAGAAGTTTCATCCCTTGCCGAAGACCAGGGAGCAGGCCAGTCCTGAAATGGGATAAGGCCTATTGGTACTTGGGGAGTTTCACATCTTGCTTCATTGGAAGCTTCAGACAGGGTAGGAATAAGATTCAACACTGTTAGGCCCACAGGTAACCAGGAACAGCAACAGCAGTAGTTTAGAAACCTTGGAAGAACCAAGGCTGATTCTAGGTAAGGCCCATAGGGATCTAGAGAATTCCATGACAAAGAAAGAAAAGCTTTAGACCCAGGAAGGAGCCCCTATCTGACACAGGACAATACTTGACCTTCAGAGGAAGACTCCTGCTAGAGAGCCTTGTCCTAAATACCACAGTGGGAAGGACGCCTCAGCCCTCCTAGGACTTAGTCCTCCACTGAACTTCAACTGCTACCACTGAAAGGAAAATAGGTGATTGGAATTTTAAAAGTAAAAAATATGAAAGAAAGAAAGAAAGAAAGAAAGAAAGAAAGAAAGAAAGAAAGAAAGAAAGTCCTAGTGTACAAGTTCCAGGACAGAAAGAGAAATAGCATGAAAAACCAAGACAACATGTCTACTCCACAAATCACTACTCCCAAAGCAATAACACCTAATGAAAATGAGTTGGAAGAACTACCAGAAGAATTCAAAAGAATGATTAAAAAAATTCAAAGAAGACATGAATATACTCCAAAAGAACAAAGCAAAGAGATGAATGAAATGAGGAAGTCAGTTAAAGAGATAAAGGTAGAGATAGAATTGCTGAAGAAAGCCCAAACAAGTGATGTGGGAAGGGAAAAATGCAGTCAGCCAAAACAGAAAGCAAAATCCTCCAGTGGAACCTCACCAATATGATGGATGAGGGAAAATCAGAATCTGGAGTGGAAAACAAGGTAGTGGAATTAGCTCATCACTCAGTAAAAGTAAAAAATAAATTTAAAAAGAAATATGAACAGAAAGTGGGAGAGCTCCAGGACACTAGGAAAAGATTTAATCTTTACATTTTGGCCACAGAATAAGGGGAAAATGTAGCATGAGTCTTAAAATTTCTTATTAATAAAATCAAACCTGAGGCCAGTTATTGGGGTGAACACTGGAAGGTCAGAGAGACAGAACAAGCCACAGCTATCTCACCTCACTGAATCCTCAGCTGGTCTTGTTTCCTCAGACTGGATGCCCCGAGCCCTCATCCAGAATGGGTCTCAGCTGAACTGCTGCTAGAAGCCTGAATGCTTAACCAGCCACATGTTTCTCCAGGCCAAAGGCTTCTCCAGGCCAAAGGCCTGCTCAGGCCAAATGCTGCTAGTTTCTGGTCCTCACGCCTTATATACCTTTCTGCTTTCTACTACCACTCCCTGGGATTAAAGGTGTGGCTTTCTGGGATTAAAGGTGTGTATCACCGTGCCTGGCCGTTTCCAATGTGGCCTTGAACTCACAGAGATCCAGAGGGATTTCTGTCTCTGAAATGCTAGGATTAAAGGCGTATGCTACCACTGCCTAACCTCTATGTTTAATATTGTGGCTGTCCTGTTCTCTGACCCCAGATAAGTTTATTAGCATACACAATATTTTGGGGAACACAATACCCCCACAGGAAAATATTAAAAGCTAAGAGAGATAGATCGGTAGATAGGTAGATAGATAGATAGATAGATAGATAGATAGATAGATAGATAGATAGATAGATAGATGATAGATGGAAAAGTCACGTAAATGCAGGCTCTTCAGAAGAATACCTGATTATCTGGCAGAAGGGCCTGGGAAAATGTATTGCAACATTAGTTAACCTAGAATATTATACCTGAAAAACTATCTATGAAATTTGAAGAAGCAAAATGTACTATGACAAAAACAGATTAAATGAATTTATGACAACTAAGCCAGCTCTACAGAGGCCACTGGAAGGGACATTTCAGTCTGAAGACAAAGAGATAAAAGATAAACACATCCAAGAGGTCACAAAGAATAAACAAATTATTCAGGAGAGTTCATCAAAAGAGGTCTAAGAATACACCACAAAGCAAAAAAGGCAGAAATTAACTCACATTGTTCAATAATTACTCTTAATGCTATTCCTTGACCAAGAGATGCAGACAAGCAGTTTGGATTAGGAAACAGGATCCATCTTTTTGTTGCCTCTAAGAAATACATATCGCTATCAAAGACAGATACTGCCTTAGAGTAAGAGGATTAAAAAGTTATTTTAAGCAAACAAGACCAACCAGGAGTAGCTGTTCTAACATCTGAAAAAAACGATAACAAGGGTGTGTGGAATGGGGAAATGCATGCAGGGTTGGTGAGAGTGCACAAGGGCGTGTGGAATGGGAAAACGCATGCATGGTTGGTGAGAGGGCACATTAGTGAAGCCAGTAGAGACATCAGTGTGGCAATTCCAACAAACAAACAAACAAACCCTAGAAATAGATCTACTATATGACCCAGCTGTTCCATTCCTGGACATATATTAAAATAACTCCATTTCCTACTAGTTCCATGTTTAGCAAAGCTGCTCTATTCACAATAGCTAAGCATGGAGACAGCCTAGATGTCCATCGACTGACTAACGGATAGTGAAAATGTGCTATCTATATGCCATGGGATTTTATTGAGCTGTAAAGGAAAGTGAAAATATGAAAATTATAGGTAAATAGATGGAGCTGGAAAATATATCGAATAGGATAACACATACGCAGAAAAACAAATGTCACACGTTCTCACTCACATGTGGATCTTAGTGTCGAGTCTGTGGTGGTATTGTGTTCCCCAAAATATTGTGTACCCTAATAAACTTATCTGGGGTCAGAGAATAGAAAAGCCACTAGATACTTAGGATAGGCAGTGTTAGCACACGTCTTTAACCCTAGCATTCCACAGGCAGAAATCTATCTGTTCAAGGATACAGCCAAGCATGGTGACTCACGCCTTTAATCCCAGGGAGTGATGGTAGAAAGCAGAAAGGTATATAAGGCGTGAGGATGAGAAACTAGCAGCACTGGCTGGTTAAGCTTTCAGGCTTCTAGTAGCAATTCAGCTGAGACCCATTCTGGATGAGGACTCAGAGGCTTCCAGCCTGAGGAAACAGGATCAGCTGAGGAACTGGCGAGGTGAGGAAGCTGTGGCTTGTTCTGCTTCTCTGATCTTCCAGTATTCACCCCAATACTTGGCTCTGGGTTTGTTTTGTTAATAAAGACTCTTTAAGATTCATGCTACACCCAGTCTTTATATTTATGTGTTTGATTTGGAGTACTGTGGATCCCAAAAAACTAGGAAGGGCCCATTGGTGGGAAGGAGGAAGAAAAGTCTTAAGAGATAGAGGGTATAGAACACAGGTGACATGAAGGAGAAAGGGGATAGTGGGAAGGGAGAGTTTAAGTGGGAAAAGGGATAGGAGGAGGGGGTCAGTGTTTTGTTGGGGGCAGGACAACTAAGGATGCTTGAAAAAGCCACACGACCTAATATGTATATAATTACATACATATAAACGAGTTTATTGGAGTTACCCTACCCAGGGGATTATTATGCTCATCACATAAGACCTAGGTTGCCAAATAAAAAGCCTATGCCAAGTGTGGTGACACTGTTCTTCACGTTGTTGATCAGAGGTGTTTCAGAGACCCCCAAAACAATGCAGGATAATGCCATTGCTCATGGGGTACTCTTGAATGCACCCCAGAACATGATGGTAAGATCCTGTTGCTGAAGACATCATACACATTAGTCATAGGACATGGAGAAATCAGGCCAGCACTGATCAGGAAGCTTCCTCCCTGTTGGCTGGTTTTCATGGTACTGGAACGTGCTCTGCAGGCTGCTGAGGGGGAAGTCGTCTACCGTCTTTATCCAGTTTTGAACTCAGTGCTGCAAAAAGGTATGGCTATTGTGACAAGATAAGAACACAGGTGCGATCGTGGTGTGAATGTCATGGGGATGACTAATGATTTCTGATTGGATTTAAGGCTGCTTTTATTGGGAGAAACCATGGCTAGAACCCAGGGTTGGAAAGATCATCAGCCCCTGTGGTTAGTCTACTATTCTTCCTGTGTTAAATGGACACAGCCCTAAGCTGCATTCTAATTCTGTATCTTTATGCACATTGATTAGAGTAGCTCTCAGACCTTATCAGAGCAGTTCATTTGTGCAGCGGATGGCAGTTAGTGTAAGAACTCAGAGCCAGTCAAAGTACAGAGAATAAGTGACGACGGTGGAGTGCTCAGCCACAAACGGGGCATCCATAGTACACTCCCTCTCCAAGCTTAGGGGCAATCAGAAAAGAGGGGTAATAAGGCAGTATGAGCCAGAGGTTGGGGAAGACGGGAGAGAACAGTGTCTTCTGGACATGGCAGTACCAAAGCACCCATAGACACACAGTAGGTGTGGTTTCACACCAGAACAGCAGCACACGATCAAGCCAATCAAAATTCTAGAAAGGAGCAGGAAGGGGGTTGTGAGCTCCCACCCCTAACTGAGACAGCTGACGGCTTCTGGAAAGGGGAGTCAGTCTCCTTCAATGGTACACTTCCTGGTAGCTCAGGCACATTCCACTGGATGCCTCCCGCAGGATTAAACAGACACCACAAACTGAAGTTCTTGGGTTATTAAGCTAAAAACAAGAAGTAGGATACAAAGGTGGAGGATAAGAGCTGAGAGCTTACATGGGAGGTGTTTAGGGTGAATATGAGCAAATACATTATGTGAAGTTCTCAAAGAATTAATAAAATATTATTTTTAAAAGGAATATTACAATATTACATATGGCGGTCATACTGCATACAACATGTTATGATTGGTCCTTTCCCTTTGGTGTAGCTTTTCATAGCTGAACCCAGACTGTCTGGGTGTTCCTGGAAGTTTCCTTATTGCTGAGGTTGTTCCACGGCACAGGCTCAATGCAGCACGCCTTTACCTGTCACTCACTGAAGGGAACCTGAGCCGTTTCCAATTTTTTGGCTATTATCAGCAAAGGTGCCGTGAAAATCCGCATTAAAATATTTCATGTGTATAATTTCTCTGGACAAATGTCTACAAGGACAATTAGTGGGTTGTATGTGTTTAATGCAAACAACCAGAAATGGTTTTGCAGAGTAGCTTTTCTGTTGAGTATTTCCTTATGCAATGTAAGATCGCTCCGTTTCCCTGTGTTTTCCATACTCTTTTGACCGTTTAGTTTTTAATTTTTATGTGTGTGAGTGTTTTGCCTGGGTGTATGTATGTGCATGATATGGGTGCCTGGGACCTGCAAAGGTCAGAAGAGGGCAACAGCTCCCCTGGAACTGGAGTTTCGAGTCACCATGAAGGTGTTGGGAACTGAACCTGGATCATCTGCAAAAGCAACAAGTGCTCCTAACCACTGAGCCATCTCACTAGCCTTTTCATTTTTGACAGTTTTTTTTTGTTTGTTTGTTTTTGTTTGTTGTTTGTTTTGAGACAGACTTTCTCTGTGTAGCTTTGGAGCCTTTCCTGGAACTCACTCTGTAGCCCAGTCTGGCCTCAGACTCACAGAGATCCGCCTGCCTCTGCCTCCCGAGTGCTGGGATTAAAGGCTTGCACCACCACCGCCTGGTGATTTTTGACAGTTTTATAGTTTACATTTTACATTTAAGGCTTCTTTAGTAAGATGTGAGACTCTTGTCAGCTGCCCTTTCTTTCTCCAGTATCATTTGTGGAAGGCTGTCTTTCCCCTGTTGAATTGCTTTGGAATCTTTGTCAAAGTTTGGGCATATCCTCGGGTGTATTTATGAGCTGCTTTTTTGACTCCATTGATCTAGGTGTTTATTTCTGTGCCAACACCACAGGCTCTTAGCTACTATCAATTACATATAACTTAAAAGCACCCAGATTTTCTTTTTATTCCTCTTTTTCAAAATTATTTTAACTGTACAGTTTTTTACTTTTCCAGATTGTCAGTGTTTCTTTTTATAACTATTCTTGTGATTTTTTTCACAGGGATGCTACTAGACCCACACATCAAATTTAGGAAGAATTGGAAATTTTACTACCAAGGAATCTTCCAATCCAGGAAATGGGTGCAGCTCTTATTGAATTTGGTCATGTGTTTCTTTCATTGGCATTTTTAACTTTTAGCCACAAACTTTGTGCATATTCTATTGATTAATTGTTTGTTTTGTGAGTATTTATAAAAGGTGGCATATTTTTCATTTTGATTTCCATGTATTTGGTGCAGAAGTACAGACTTTGTATGTTTATTTTGTATACTGTAACCATGATGAAGTCTTTTGTTGTTATTCTAGAAGTATTTTTGGCAACTGTAAGGGATATTTTTTCTGGGTATAATTCATACCATGTGAGAATAGGAAGCTTTCCATTCATTTCTTTCCAGTCTGTTTGCTCTTTCTTCTCTTCCCTTACTCCACTGCAGAGCATCCAGCACTGGATGGAAGAATGGAGAGCTAGGAACCCCATGTCCTGTCTCCTATTCACAGGGACAGCAGGCGGTCTTCACTACCAGGGACAATGTGAGCCGGGAGGATTTTAGATCGTATTTATCAAGCTGAACACATTCTTCTGAATTCCTATTCTTTGAGAACTTTTACATGTGTTAGTATTTTCTAATTTCTCACATAAATTAATTTTTCTACTTTATCTCCTTGATGTAATATATTTGTATTGATTTTCTAATATGATAAATGTGTGTGTGTGTGTGTGTGTGTGTGTGTGTGTGTGTGTGTGTTTACTGGCCTTCCTCTTGAATGAGTTGTCTTATTCACTTACATTCTCGTCCCTCTTGCTTTGTTCACTGCAAACAATATCCTGGATAGGCATGAAAACAGTGTGGAGACTTGCCCATCATTTCCGGTCGCTTTAGATGGTTTCACTGTGCGACTGAATCTAAGCTGATTGTGTCGGTAATTTACTGACAGCATGTGTTCACTTCAGCCTTTCTCTAGTTCAAATATTAATGGTCTACTGTGAACAGACTTGTAACTGCACTGACATCTTTGATTTTTATTATCATGGGGATGGAAGACCAAAATCCATGCACGTTTCTATCTCCACATAGCTTCTCTTTTGATACTGAGAAGAGCTTAGACTTTAGTTTTAATGTTAACGCTATTTGCCTTGACAGTTTGTTTTGGGGTGGTCTATCCCAAGTTAAGTTATCCCTAGGGAACAGTTTTTAACAATTCTATTATAGTAAGAGCCCATGGTGCATATGTCCATTAAGTTCGAGGCATTGTTTTAATTACTTATTTCACAACAAACCAATGAGGTAATGATCAGAACTCAAGTTACAGACAGTGGCTGAGAAGGTGGAGACAACGTCTGTGTGCAAGTTCTGACTTGCCTGCTGGAGAAGCTCACCATTTCCCTTTTATTGTTTGTCTTCTGTCTAAAATGGAAATAAAACTGTCTGCTTCTCAAGATGCTTCAAAGAACAAATGAAGTAATAGTTACAATGACATTTTTAAAGCATGACTTGCAGAGACTATATTCATCATTACAATCATTTTACTTTTCTTCGGAAAAGGTCGTGGACACCCATGTCAGTTCTCATCACCGTGCCAGCAACAATCCTTGGAGCAACTCTCTTAGAAGGTGGCTATAACCACTTATTTCACAGTGACTCCATGAATCATTCTCTTCGTAGAGTTCTTGACGTCATCCTTCTCCTCAGGGGGCTGCTGCTGTCAGTTCACAGCCCCCGTGTTGGGATGTCTGTTTCTCAAGTCTTCCTAGAAGTCTTTCATGGTGATCTGGTAGACATGTTCCTGACATCCTTCCCACACAGCATCCACATTTCCAGGAAGCAAAGCCATGGGGATGGAGTTCAGGGCACTCGAAGGAAAGGGAGAGGTTTGAGGAGGAGACAGGACTGGTGCCAGATTGGTGAAGACTGGGAGTGGAGGGGGCTCCTAGGCTCCCCCCAATTCCCTGTCTTCACTTTTTTCTGTATCAACAATACACCAAGTGCCTGTTTGCTCCCCCTCTCAGGAAATCAGACAGCAGCCTGGGGCTATTGTTAGTGGAGATAACTAGAGCTGCCTGCAGCACATTTTAATGAATTCAGTATTAACTCCACATTAAATATTGAGAACATAACGACTGTTTCCCAGATGTCATTTTCAAGTGTAGAAGAAACAACAAACATGTCCAGCAAGTTGCAGAGGGAAAAGTAGGGGAAAGGTTCGTCTTAGGCAGAACAATCTGTTACTGCTTTCTGTTGCTGAGAGCAGCTCTCTAGTTTGCAAATGTTAAAATGAAGCCCATGCAACATCAGCTTTGGCACTCAGCATCCCATCCTCGCTGTGACAGCCCTGCAGATGGTCGGTGAGTAAACACGGCTCACCATAGCCTCATTTTCCAAGTTCAGTCCTCCTCCTCACTCACTCCAGTTTTTGCCAAGTGACTTTATTTCGGTGGTGGTTGCTTTTGAATAAGAGTCAAAACAAGTAAATCAATGCTTCTCTTTTTTTGCAACTGCCAACTCCAAGTTTACCTCTCTGGTCTTGGATGGGCTTTACCCACTGGGCAGTCACAGACACAGTGCGGGCTGGATGGGTCTAAGTCTCTGCAGTTCTAGCTCATGGAGGTTAGATGTCACGAGGCTGTGAGCTGTTTAACCTTCAGGCTCTCTCTTGCTCCTGCCATGTCCTCGTGACATTCTGTTTGAATGGCAGACACACGAGGTCTCATGTGCTTTCAAAAGATTTCTTTCCTGAATAAAATTTACAGTTTTCAACATGTATATTCTTAAGATATTATTAAATATAAACAGTCTCCCTACAAGTCCATTGGGAACTTGCTCAATCTCCTCACTGCCTCATGCACGAAGAAGGAAAGCCTTTAACGGAACAGCCTCTGCCTCTTGTCCTGCTTATGTTTTCTTTGTTGCTTTTCTCTTTTGAAAATGGTATTATCTTGGGAGTTGGAGTGATTGAAATTGCTGCTTTTTCAGAGGACCTGGGTTCGGTTCCCGGCACACACACACGTGGTGGCTCACAACCATCTATAACTCCAGTTCCAGGAGACCCAGGGCCCTCTCTGGTCTCTTGGGGGCATTGTGCATGAACGTAGTGTACACCTATACATGCAAGCGAAACACCCATACATAAAATAAGACAAATAACTAAGAATGTCATATTATTTAATACAGTGTGAACACTAGTTAAATACAGTATGGATGAGATAATGCAAGAAAAATGTCCATCCATGAGTATAGAACTAATAGAACTCAAAGAGAAAAGGTCATTTTTGAACCCGGAAATAGTCCTCAGTATGTTTCAGAGTATAAATTTGAAGGTTCCTATGGTATCATTCTTATACACAGGAAGGGCATATTGCATGGAATTCACGCCATGTTGAATGGAGGGATGAAAAGGGATTGGACAGGCGGAAGGTGAGCCTGGCTTTCGATGGTACCTTTGCAAGCGGCACTTGGAATCAGGAAAAGGCTTTAGAACGTGGTGGTTCCTGGTGCAGGAAGGCAGGTGTTTGGTGGGAGGGCAGTGAGTGCTGAGAGGAAGCTGGGGAGAATTGACAGGAAGCACAGATGCCATAGAAACACTCTTGTGCTTCAGGTCCCTCCCACTGTGCACGTTTTGAACATGTTTTCATCAACAGTTCTAAAACATTTGTCAGATTGTTGCAGCCCAGACTCAAGGGAATGGCGGCCTGCAGAAGCAGGTGCTACCCCAGGGCTCCCTGAGTGTGTGGCATCAATGTAAATGTGCACTCTGGTGTTGTGAAGCTGGGATACTGTCACTGCTTGTCCACAATTCTCAGAAACCACTGTGAGGTAGGTAGACACTGACTATTAGCGGTAGAGGGCTAGAGAAGTTGATCAACTTTCTCAAAGACATACTAGCTGGTTAAGCTTAGGGTTGAATCTATACTGAAGTGTGGTGAGGATTTCTATCACTGTCAGCCCTCCACAGGGAGGAAATCAGAAGGAAAAGACACATACAAAGTATATAGTGCCTGAGGTAGGACGGGAAACCTTCCTGTGTGGTCACAGGAAAGTCCTTCCCTTTATGGAAAATTTGTTTGAAGTATCCGGAAAACCAAATGTTTCCCTGGAATTTCACCTGGAGGGAGCAGATTGTCCAATCATGAGGGGTGTAAATGGCTGCAATGGAGTCCTGAAGGGCTCCTGTGATCTGACAAGAAGGGGACAGTGTGGCATCATCTCAGGAGCTTGGTACATTTATGACTCCCAGATTGGCATCTCTGCCAGTCATGGGACTTTCCAGGCTGAAGTGAGCACATTTTGGTGACAGACACATGGGCTGCTGAGCTGCAGGTTCTCAAGTACCCGCTAAGACAGGAGGAGATGAGAGACTTTGCATCACCTTCAGTGGCTCCTGCAGGTACAGTTGCCTCTGGTGGAGTCACTGTGG
>CABHPH010146743.1:4012-40123 GCA_902168325.1 Peromyscus nudipes | reverse complement strand
TAACATAAGAAAAACTATATACGGAAGTACAATAACTATATACAATATATACAAGTAATAACTACCTAAACAATATCTAGTCTATTTTTATTTAACAAATTCAGAGAAAATAATTCTATTATCTACCCTATTGTATCTAATTCACTTTCTATCCTAATTATTCTTCAACTATAACTAAATAATCTTCAACTCCTTCAGAGACCCAAGAAGGAATTAACATTACCTAACAACAATGCCCTGTTTCTGATGCTGTACCGATGATCTTGGTAGTGGGACCAGGATCTGCCTCACTAATGTTCTCCTGGTCTCCTGCTCAGGGTGTGGAGTAGTGGTTCCAGTGTGCTAGGGTTCCAGGGCCCCTACAAGACTGAAGGGCTGAGCACAGCAGGACTTCCTGTGTGGGCTGCTGCACACGCCATCCTGCCGTGGTTTCTTATAGTCTTTATTGGGAACCAGGAAGAGTAGCTTGGTTTTCCTCCTCTGATACAGCTGTTGAGACTCCTGGCTCACTATGCAGCTGGGAGGGGGCCAAGAAACCCATTAAGAGCTTCCAGGTGTCTTTAGGATAAAATTCAACCTTCCTTCAAGGCTGGCCCTGATCTCCCTCTTTGTCTTCCCCTGAGCTGCCCCTACCATGGCTCTCTTGGGCAGCAGCCAGGCTGGATCCTTGTGGTTTCTTCAGATGCACCACCTGCAGGCTCGCCTCCAACCTCTGTGCATTGTCTTCCTGAAGTATTTCCCCCCAAGCTGTGTCTGCCAGATCCGCAACAGTCTCCAGTTCTCAGCTTCCAGGTCATTTCCTTAGGCAAGTCCCTGCTGACCTGGGAGATAAGCAGGCTCATTGATGACCCAGGACCTATCTCAGTCCCCATCAAATGTCAGGGAGAGTCCTCTCTTCCCTCCTTTCTTCTGTAACCTGCAGATGGAGGACGCAGAGCACATCTGTTTGGCTGGCTGTTGTCTTCCCAGGACCTGGCAGATGATTTGGTGGGTGCAGGGCCAGCTTTTTGGGCAGGTGAGCTGTGCAGTCAGCAGGGAACTCATGTGAAGAAGGAAGGTTTAATGCCCGCTTTAGTGTTGCTGTCTAGAAAATGCTGTGTTTCAAACAAGGAACCCCATATGTTTTCATTTTGTACCGGGCCTCAGATATTATGCAGCTGATACGGGGACTAGAAAATGAATTGGTATACATAATTATGTATGTTCTATTTATGCACAGTGGGCAGGAGAGATCACTCATTGAGTAAAGGTGCCAACAATTTGTTAATACTTTTTTTTTTTTTTTTTGAGAGGAAGGGAGTCTTATTCTGTAGTTCAGGCTATCTTGGAAGTCACAGTAGCACAGACGGACCTTAACTCTGGTGATTCTCCTGCTTCAGCTTCCCCTGTGCTGGGATTACAAGTGTGAGTCACCACACCAACCCGGGGACAACCTGAATTGGAGTCCACATGGTGGAAGGAGAGAACTGACCCCCAAAAGAGCTGTCCTCTGATTGCTCCACAAGTGCCATGGTATACACACATCTCCAGGTACACACACACACACACACACACACACACACACACAGATAATGTAAAGGTAAAAAAATTAAAAACAAGGCAATGTTTGAAAGAATTGTGTGCTGTCAGAGCCCGCCAGCGCCGATTGGACTAAGAGAGCTTTCATCCAGTGACTGATGTAAGCAGATGCTCCAGGAGTCCAGTCGATGAGAGAGAGGAGGGATTCTATGAGCAAGAGACATCGAGATCATGATGGGAAAAACGTATAGAGATGGCCAGCCAAACTAGTGGAAACTCATGTGGCTGTGGAGCCCCCATGGGACTGGACTAGGCCCTCTGGATAGGCAAGACAGTTGTTTAGCTTGAACTGGTTAGGGAACCTCCAGGCAGTGGGATCAGGATCCATCCCTGGTCCATGAGTGGGCTTTTTGGAGCCCAGTGCCTATGGTGGGACACCTTGTGCAGCCTTGGTGCAGGGGGGAGGGGTTTGGGCCTGCCTCAACTGAATGTACCAGGCTCTGCTGACTCCTCATGGGAGACCTTGCCTTGGAGGAGGTGGGAATGGGGGATGAGATGGGGCGGGAAGGCTGGGGGGCGGGAAGAGGGAGGAGAGGGGGATCTGTGGTTGGTATGTAAAATGAATAGAAAATGTCTTAATAATAAAGAAGAAAAGAATTGTGTGCTGTGTGTTTTCTGAGATGCATTTTCCTTAAAGATTGCATTTTGTGCGACCACAACCATCATGAATTAAAAAAGAAAAACAAGTGTGTATCTGGGATGATTTACTTCATCTTGTGTCTAATTAGGAGTGTAAGATGGGTACATTAGGAGTGTAAGATGGGTATGGTGGCATACACTATCCAGAGTCCCAGCACTTGAGAAGAAGATGCAGGGCAGCTAGAAGTGCCAGCGGGCTATAGGGAACCCTGCCCCAAGCAAAAAAGCCAGGGCATTTTCTGCAAATTGTAGTTAACGCCACATAGATTTCAACCTCCCTGAGCGCACCGTGGTTCTTTGATGTGTGAGCAGCTGCCTTTGTCCTCATAACTGCTCACTCTCCTCGCTTGCCGCTCTTTCCTGAGTTCTCTACTTGAGGCCTGGCCATCTTCAGAGAAGCTGAACTCTGCCCTCCCGGAGCTCCGTCACCCTGCCCCTTACGTTCTGCACAGTCATCGCCATCCACTCCGTGCATTCTCACAGCTGCGGACTTCCGGTGTCCCTGCGCACCGGGCTATCATCATCTACTTCCTTGTTTGTTTTTCTGGGATGTCAGAGTTCTTTAAGGGCCTGGGCTTTGCCTCTTCGGCATCAAGTACATCTGGGACATGGTATATGATTAATGAATGCTTGTCGGAGGGATGAATGATTAAGAGAATGAATCTCTCATTTTTCCCAAGTGGGTTTTTAGAAATTAGTGCTACACTTGGCTGGGCCTCCTGGAGGCATGGTGGGCAGATGAGAGAGGGTCAAGCGATAGAAGTTTAGGTTTTGATTGCTTGTTGGTCCTCCTGCTTGGTCATGTCCTAGTTAATCCAGCTCATAAAATAGGGAAGCCACTGGAAGCTTCAGGAAGCTCCTTGGGCTTTCCTGACTGTCCTGTATTTGCTGGCCTGTTTTCACCTGTGTTGAGGGTATTGGCTATAGGAAGGAGGGGCCTTCCTACTAAATATAACTCCCGCCATGAAGATTACAGAAGGTCAATGATGGCTATTGAGTAGCTTACATGGTGGAAGTCATGAACTCTGTGACCTGCTTTGGCCAAGCACCAGGTTGGGACTGACCCAGATCCTTGGAGGAACCAGATGCAGTGCCTGGCTTGAGAGTTAAAAGTCTATGAGGTGGTATACACCTTTAGTCCCAGCATTTCGGGGGTCGGGGAAGGGACAGAGGCAGGTGGATCTCTGGGAGTTTGAGGCTAGCCAAAGCTACATAGTGAGTTCCAGGACGGTCAGAGATGCACAGTAAGATCCTGTCTCAAAAACCAACCCTCCCCACAAAAAGTAATAATAATAAAATAAAAAAATTAAAAGTCTTATGAGGCGTGCCAGGTGTGAGGGTGGTGCATGCCTTTAGTTCTAGCACTCAGAAGGTAGAGGCAGGTGGCTCTCTGTTAGTTCAAGACCAGCCAAGTTTCCCTAGGGAGACTGTCTGTAAGTTAAAAAAGGAAAAAAAGCCGGGCGGTGGTGGCGCACGCCTTTAATCCCAGCACTCAGGAGGCAGAGGCAGGCGGATCTCTGTGAGTTCGAGGCCAGCCTGGTCTACAGAGTGAGTTCCAGGAAAGGCGCAAAGCTACACAGAGAAACCCTGTCTCGAAAAACCAAAAAAAAAAAAAAAAAAAAAGGAAAAAAAGAAAAAAGGCTACGAGGGGATCAGGACTGCAGACATCAGCAGAGTGGAATGGCAGCCCTCTTCCGCTTCCGGGTGGAAACACTAAGACCAAACACGCTGCTTTCATGAACATGCCAAGCTGATATTGGGAAGTTTTAAACTGACAAATCCTAGAACTTGTATGAAATTGTTAGCCCTCATTGAAGTTTCGTGGGGCTAAGCATAAGTCATCGCTTTTCAGGAAAGGAAACTGAGGTCACACAGCTTGTGGGGTGTTTGGGGCACCCTGGGATCTGCATCACCGAGGTCAGCCTCCTATCCCTACTTGACACTGTCTACCTTCCAGAAGGTTCGGCATGCAGGAAGCAGATGCCAAGGCCCTGTGAAGTTGTGAAGTTCCCTTGAGATGCATAGAGCAGCCCGATTTAATATACTTAAGCCGTAGGTATGGTTTTTTGAGTTTTGATTCTCTGAAAATTAGTCATCCTTGGAGAGTCTAGAACACAAAAGGTCCGGGAACAGGAGTGGGAAGCTGCAGTCTACAGTAGGGAGAGGCTTGGGAAGGAGGGGAGACAAGATGTGAGGCTCACTGTGGGTGGAGAGTGATCCAGGATGCTCTGGCTGCCGAGGCCTGGCTTGGGGAAGGAGGCCAGTGGCCCAAGGCACAGTGGTCAGAGGACAGTACATGGCTGGCCACTCCCAAGTGTAATCCAGTAAGTGGGGTCATCCTGGACACTAAACAACAGCATGGGGCACAACAGTCAGTGTCAGCTGGTGACCTCTGAACCGGGGATGAGAATCTCCTTCTCCAGGAAAGGAGATAGGCTCAGGGCAGGTAGAGATGCCGTCCTAAAGGGAGAAAGACTGAATGTGGACCTCCCGGGATTATTGGGCAGGATGTGTTGGTGGGGTGGGGTGTATGTGGAAGCCCAGGAAAGGTGCTAAGGTTCGTGACTTCCTGCCCTTCGTCAAATGGTTTTACATGTGTGAGCTCCAGCCTTGCCTAGCGGCTTGTGAGGGGGAATTAGTTTCCATACCTTAGAGACACGATCATAATTTACCAGAGGCCCTGGAGCTAAACCGAGGTCATGTTAAAGGCTGAATCTGAACACAGACCTGGTTGCCCCATTCCCAATATACCATTGGGTCAAAGGCTCTCCAGGGGGACCTAGGACACCAGGATGCGCCTGTCTTCTCTGGTAAAGCTTAAGACTGGATGACTAGATTTCCCCCATCCCATGGCCCCTCCCATAGTGCCTTGCTTGGAAATGCTCAAGTCAGGGCTTGCAAATGGGAGGGGCCATAGAAGACCTTGGTGGGGGGTGGTGGCTGGGGCAAGGCAAGGACAAGGAGGAAGGCCTGGGAGTCAGTGTGGTTAAGTTGCAATTAAGTGGAAGAGTAAATTGCTCAGAATACCACAGGCCTCAACCATCCTGAAATGAGTTTACGGTAATTCTAGATAAAAACACAACATTCGGAGACGATACTTAAGAGATCTGGGGTGGGGTTGGTTTACTTTTTTATTTTATTTTATTTTTCCTGACAGTTTCAATCTAATTCAGCACTTTCACTTTGGCAGATAGGCCTGACCTTTCTGTGGTCTGAGAACTGCTGACGCAACAATAGGGTAAGCCATGGGGCGCACATGACCCCAAACCAGCCTGGAGGTTCCCAATCTCCTCGCTTTGGACTCCGGAAATCTCTGAAACCTGGACCTGTAACCCTTAAGGAACTGGGTCTGGGCAGGGCGTTCATGAGTTAGAACCTTTTTAAAAAGAGGAATTTCCCCCCAAGTTCACAGGAGGCAGAGAAGGGCGCTGGTTTGGCTCCGTTCTTCCCCCTTTTTACACGGTGCAGATGGAGACTGGAGATGAAGAGAAAGAGGAAGGAAGAGGAGGTGGGGGGAGGGTCTGCAATAGGGTAGGCGGGCTCTGACTTCCCGGGGAAGACATCATTTCTTCCCGGAGTTCAAACTCAGGTTTCCATGGGTATTTATCTCTTCTAAACACCCCCAGTCGGGTTTTTCCTGTGGGTTCGTGTTCCTTTGGAACCAAACCATGCACCTGAATATTCCTCACCTGAAAACCACGTTCCACCTCCCTCACCAAAACAAAAGACAGCACCTACCCCACCCCCAAACCCCAAAGTGATGTTTCACACGCTTATCAGAACTCAAATCTGCTGTGCACACCAGGAAACGTTGCCAGTAAGCCAGCTGTAACCAAATCAGATCTTTCCCCTTGACTTCCACTGGTGAGACTCGGGACTTGCTGACGTAGAAACGACAGAGCAAGAGGTGTGGGCGCCCTGCACCCGCCCTGGCAGAAGACAACCTTGCTGGCCTCAGCTTGGAATAAGGAGAATCTAGGATCAGCAGAGAACCGGCGATCTTAGCGACAGTTCAAATCAGATGAGGTCGCGATTTAGAATTTCACGTGGCCTCAGATCCTGGTGGGTTCTGTGCGTTTTCCTCTCCGAGAGAGGATGCTGAACTCTGGTGTGGATAAAAGAGAAGCTGCCAGAAATAACCCTTATTCTGAAAAGGGAAACACAAGAAGGAGAGGCCGAGGAGACGCTCAGTCAGTAAAATACTTGCTGCACAAGCATGAGAGTCTAAGTTTGGGTCCCCGACACCCAAGTAAAATCAGGGCCCAGTCGGGGGGTGGTGGCACACACCTTTAATCTCAGCACTGGGGAGGCAGAGGCAGGTGGATCTCTGTGAGTTCGAGGCCTGTCTGGTCTACAGAGCGAGTTCCAAACAGCTAGGGGTGTTACATAGAGAAATCCTGTCTCAAAAGCCTCCCCCCACTCAAAAAAAAAAAAAAAACCAAAAACAAACCCCAACAGAGCCCAGTGAAGCACAGTCTGGAAGGTTTGAGACAGGAGGATCCGGGAAGCTCCCTGACCAGCCAGGCTAACCAAATCAGCGCATCCAGTTTAATGAGAGACCCAAAAATGTAAGTCTCAAAATAAAAGGTGGAGAAAGATAGAGGAAGATGCTCAACATTGACCTCTGGCCTCCACACACGTGTACATACATGCGCACACACCCAAGTGCATGCATGCTCATACACAACACACATACACCCACAATACCCCTTATTTTAGCTGGTGGACTCAAGCCTCAAGCAATAGCCCCTGCCCCTAGTCTCATTTCAGAGTTATCATGAATGTGCCTGGGGTGAGGAACCTGGAGGAAGCAAGCTATCGCCCATAAAATGGAGCCAGCACGTTGTCCAGTGTGAAGTTACCCCGGGGAATCAAGCTGGGTTCTGAGGCAGTGCAGAATAACTGGACATAGACAGGTGGGATCCTAGGTGATTTTTATTTTCTCAGCCGTTCAAAAGGGTTGACTTTGTTCTCCAATCATTAAATCAAAAATGTCAAAGTGCCAAATGATTTGAGCCTCTACTTTGAAGAACTGAAACTTCTAAATCCCATTATATTTGGGGAGACCATCCTCTTCTCAGAGGTTATAAAATGTTTGTGAGGATGTAGGTGGTCCTTGGGAATGAAGGAAGTCACTGGTGGTCACCATTCTGGTCACTGTTGGTCCTTTGCTGTCTTGGAGACACTGGATTCCAGGTGATTTCCATTCATAGAATAGTTCTATGCCTGGTCTCCATTATATATGATCACCTGAAGCCACATGAAATTCTAAATTGTGACCCCCATCTAACTTCTGAGCTGGTCACTCAAGATCCCTGGATCTCTCCTTAGTCCAGACTGAGTCTGGCAACTTTTCTCCTGTCCTTTTCTCTTACATCAGCAACCCCTGAGTCTTACCATTAAAAACCAAGGGCAAAGGTCTCATTTGGTTACAGTGGCCCTCTTACGATTACAAGCTTTGAGTCTGGGTCTGTGGCTTGTAGGATCACAGGCATGCACAACCACACCCGAAACCTTGCTTTTTAAAATGGTGTTAGAAACACAGGAAAATTGAAAAGATAATAACACATTCTATGCAGCTCTTGCCTAGTTTTCACGTAAGTGTAACATCTGTTCTCATGGCACATCTGTTGGCTATTATCAGTCCATCAACTAAAACCCATAGACTGCTCCGATTTCCTCAGTTTCTTCTGCTGCTTCAAGATTCCTTCCTGTGTAGAATGTTGCATTTATTTGACCCCTCTTGAAGGTGACTCTCTCAGCCTTTCATTGTTTGATGACTTTGACGATTTTTAAATCATTGTTTCTTGTCTGTTCTCTGTAGAGATCCATATTTACAGCTTTAATAACATAAATGAGGTCGTTTGTTTCTTTCTCCATTAGTGCAGGGTGTATTTGCTTGCTTGTTTTATATATTTTTTTTTAGTTTTGTCTTAGTTGGGGTTTCTATTGCTATGAAGAGACACCATGACCACAGCAACTCTTATAAATGAAAACATTTAGATGAGGTGGTGGCTTACAGTTCAGAGGTTCAGCCCATTATCATCATGGTGGGGAGCATGGTGGTGTGTAGTCAGACAATGGTGCTGGAGAAGTAGCTGAGAGTCCTATATCTTGCAGGCAACAGAAAGTTGACTGAGACACTGGGCAGTATCCTGAGCAAAGGAAACCTCAAAGCCTGGCCCCACAGTGACATACTTCCTCCAACAAGGCCATATCCACTCCAACAATACCCCACCTCCTAATAGTGCCACTCTCTATGAGAGATTATGGGGGCCAATTACATTCAATATACCACAAGTTTATATATTTATTTTTGTTTTCAATTCAAAATTTTATACAATATATTTTACTAATTTTCCCTCTCCAATTCCTCCCAGATCCTCCCCACTTCCCTCTCTACCCAACTGTATGTTCTTTCAGTCTGCAGTCATACCGCCTGAACACATCTGATCTTGTCTGACAAATTTTTTTTTGAATTCTGGGAATAACCCTAGAGTCTCATGCATGTTTGGCAAATAAGTACTCTAATACTGAGCTATATAAAACATCTCCAGCCCCCTTTTTCCCTTTATTTCTGAGTTGCCTGGACTGGTCTTGCACTTAAGATCTTCCTGCCGCAACCTCTTGAGTCCCTGGGGTTATGGGATGGCAGATCAGAGAGTGCCTTTCCCATGACATCACATCAAGGGTAGACACTGCCAACATGGCATTGCCATGCTTTACAATGGCCTTGGCCACCTGGTTGGAGCAGTGTGTTGATTGTCAAGTTTGTCTATTCCCGTGTTCCCCACCACAGGAGTGGGGTTTATGATTATGTTCCCCCTCAAGGGTGGAGTCTCTGCATAAATTATCCAGAGCACTCTCTTGTAGAGACTTGTCTTTTGTGGTTGTTAATTAATCCAATCATTCAGTAGTGTCAGTGAGGACTCATGGGACTTTATACTTTGGGTTCTAATTAATTCTACTTTGTTTTTCTGTTTGGGTTGCCCCAGCTTTGGCCATGGTGAGCCAAAGCTTTTCCAGTTGATGCCTTGTTCTAGAAATGCCCTCCATCCCTCCTGCTTTCCTGTGTCCTTCCCAGGCCTCCCTGATGCTGGCCACAGCTCTGCTTCCAAACCTCCTGTGTTTGTCCTGCTGCATCTCTGGGTTCCTCTGCGGTTCTGTGCTGCCTTCCTTTCCCAGTTCTTCAGCCTCCTCTGCGCAGCCTGGAGACCCTCTGTTGGCTGAGCCCTTCTACGGCAGGGGTGGAGCCATCAGCACCCAAACACCTTCATCATTCCCTCTACTCACGAGGATTCATTTTTCTGTTTCTATAAACCAACACCAGTGATGAAACCCAAAATCTCTTTCACCTCCTTAAACGGCACTTTCCATCATATATTCTACACTCTAGTTACCCTGGGTAGTACGGGCTGTGAAAACAGAGAGTCCATGTCACATTATGTCATCTCCATTAGCTTATTCACTCATACTAATATGACACGTCCTCAATTAAGAAATCAGCTTCCCTCTCAGGCCAGCAAAGCAGGTAGGCTAACTGAAAATCTTCACCTCTCCCTCTGTTCCTCTAAATTCGATCCCATTGTCTCATCTCCAGTTCTGGGGCAGACCATCGGCTGAAGCCTCCCTCCCCTATCTTGCCACCCCCATCTCCAGTGGATCCATGGATCTTCCCCTCCTAACTTCCCTCCCCCACTCATTGCTTTATCCCAGCCCCCAACTTCAACAGACATTCCCTGGGAACCCACAAGCCCCTCTGCCAGGGAAGCAGGTAGGCCAACTGCAGATCTTCATCTCTCCCATTTTCCCCAAGTCCGTTTTCCATTTTCCTTCTCTCTATTCCTCCAAGTCCATTTCCCATTTCCCACCTCTCTCTTCTTCCAAGTCCAGCCCCTCAGTCTCATCCCTAGATCAGTGGCAGACCTTCTGCTGTGGCCTTTCCTCACCCTCTGCTCGCATTCTCAGGGGACTAAGCAGATCCCAGTGGACCACCTGCTTTCCTCCCTCCTGTGGACCCCATCAGCACGCCTTATCCCATCTCCATTCCTAAATGTCAGCTCCCAATACCCAAAACCACATTTTATCTGGAACCCCAGTGGTCACACCTATCAGCATCCCAGAAGAATTTCTTACCAGGCAACACACAGCCACCACACTCCCGTAAGAACCAAGGAACAAAACACCCACCCAACAAAGACAAGACCAGTTAGCAGCACCTAGAATTACGATCTTCCCAATCCTAGATGTCTAGATGCGGAAGTAAAAACACAGTCAACTATAACCAGGACAATATGTCTCCACTAGAGCCCAGCAACCCAACCACAGCAGGCCCTGAGTATTCCGACATAGCTGAAGCACAGACAGAGACTTTAAAATAGACTTTGTGAATGTGATAGAGGTCCTTAAAAAGGAATGAAGAAATCCCTTTAAAAAAATCCTTGAAAAACCAAAAAACAGTAGAAGGAAATGAATAAAACAGTTCAAGACCTGAAAATGGAAATAAAGTCAATAAAGGAAACCCAAACTGAGGGAAATCCAGAAATGAAAAGTTTAGAAACTTGTACAGGAACCTCAGAAGCAAGCCTCACCAACAGAATACAAGAAATGGAATATAAAATCTCAGGCATTGAAGACCCAGAAGAAAAAATGGATACTTTGGTCAAAGAAGTGTTAAATAAAAAAACAAAAACAAAAACAAAACAAAACAAAAAACTCCTGGCATCTAATCTTATCTAGAAAATCTAATAGGAATAGAAGAAGGAGAAGAAACCCAGATCAAAGGCACAGAAAGAACAACAACAACAACAACAAAAAACCCACCTAGATATCATTAAAACAAATAAAAAAATGGAGTATGTGCCAGGTTTGGTGGTGCATGCCTTTAATCCCAGCGCTCAGGAGGCAGAGGCCAGCCTGGTCTACAGAGTGAGTTCCAGTACAGCCAGGGCTACACAGAGAAACCCTGTCTCAAAATCCAAACCAAACCAACAACAACAACAACAAAAAAAACGGGTGGTGAGGTGGGGGGGAGATACAGATCTAAACAGAGAATTCTCAAAACAGGAAACTCAAATGGTAGAGAAACACTTAAAGAAATGTCCAACATCTTTATCCATCAGGGAAATGCATATCAAAACTAGTTCGAGATTGCATTTTGCACCTGTCAGAATAGCTAAGATAAAAAACACTAATGGCAGCTCATGCTGATGAGGATGTGGAACAAGGGGAACGCTCCTCCACTGCTGGTGAGAGTGCAAACTTGTACAGCCACTCTGGAAATCAGTGTGGTGGTTCATCAGGAAGATGGGAACCATATGCCCTAAGATCCAGCTCTATCACTCTTAGGAATATACCCAAAAGCTGTTTCATCCTACCACAGAGACACTTGTTCAGCCATGTTCATTGTCGCTCTATTCATAATAGCCAGAAATTGGAAACAACTTGGATGTCCCTCGACAGAAGAATGGATAAAGAAAATGTGGAACATTAACACAATGAAATGTATTACTCAGTCTTTAAGAAAAAAATGACATCATGAAATTCACAGGTAAATGAATAGAACTAGGAAAAAAAATCATCCTGAGTGAGGTATCCCAGATCCAGAAAGACAAATATGGTATGTATTCAATTATATGTGTATATTAACTGTTAAGTCAATGATAACCAAGCTATAAACCATAGGACCACAGAGGTTAGGTATAGAGTAAGAGACTAGTGAATACAGATAGGTCTTACTAGGAAAGAGAAATAGAATAGATAGTTATGGATGGGTGAGGGGCTGAAATGGAGGGGGGCAAGTAGGAAAGGGAGGAAATATGGGGAGAGACAGCTAAAATTTAGAGCCATTTGAGGGGGAGTGTGGAAATCAAATGCAGTAGAAGCTTCCTAAAATATATACATATATGAAGGCTATCTAAATGAAATCGCCAAATAATGGGGACTACAGAGTCCCAACTGGCCATCTCTTGTCACCAAATGCAGCTTCCAGTACCGGGATTGGGTTATATCTAATTGAGTTGTTAGCCAAGGGAGTTCTATGGGAATCCTCAAACAACCCAGTCTGTTGCCGAGAGTATTGATTGCTCTTCACAAACACAATGGATGGCAAGGTTCCATCGCTGAAGACAGCACCCACACAACTCATTGAACATGGAGAAGTCCAGCTGGTGCCCACAGAGCTTTCACCCCATGTGCTGGTGTCTTTGTTACAGGAAGGTGTTTGCGTACTACCTGTAGCCGAATTTCTAAATGGTCTTGTTAAATAAAAAACACAGAGCCTTGGAGATCAGGGAAATTGTGAGAGCTACCAGCTAACCTTACCTCACCACTCCATAGCTTCCAAAGAGAGCTACTTCCTGTCTACCCTGCTCCTTTATTGCCTCGCTGTTCTGACTTCTCTTTTGCTTTTAGCCCAGCTACCTCACTTCCTTGTCACGGCCTGTCTGTACAGACCTCCAGGTCTCTATGGTTGGTACTGGAATTAAAGGCGAGTGTCACCATGCTTGGCTGTTCCCTAGTGTGTCCTTGAACACATAGAGACCCTGCCTGCCACATGATCGGATTAAGGGCGTGTGCTACCACTGCCTGACTTTTGTGTTAATGGCTTGCTATTTCCTCTGATCTCCAGCTAAACTTTATTTATTAACATACAAATAAAATATCACCGCATTTCAGCACAAATAAAATATCACCACAACTACCAAAAGAGAAAAGTAAACACTGAGCCAGCCACAACCCTTTGATATAGAATACTGCCCTGCCTGCAAAATTCATTAGGGCAATGGTGACACAAAGTTTGTGTGAGTGACCAGCTAACATCTGATTTGACTGAAGACCCACTCCATGAGATGAACCCATACTCGACACTGCTTGGGTGACCAAGAACCAGAGACGATATCTCCCAGGGACCTACACTAAAACCAAATACTATTGGTCTAAAAAACAAAAACAAAAGCAAAATAATGTTGCAATAAAATGACTCAGTGACATTCTGCTGTACTCATAGATCAGCCATCTCCAGAGAAGCTTGCTCCTGCTGCAGACGGGAACAAATACTGAGACCCACAACCGGGCATTGTGCAGAGAGTGAGAGTCCTTGGAACATTCAGCCCTAAGTGAGATGTCTCTATCAAATCCCTCCTCTCAGGGTTCAGGGAGCCCTTCAGAAGAGGAGGCAGAAAGTATGTAAGAGCCAGAGGGGATGGAGGACATAAGGAGAACAATCCTTTCTAAATCACCATATGTGTGTGTGTGTGTTTCTCTCTGTGTGCTGATGTGGTATGTGCATGTGTGCATGTGCGTGTGTGCGTGTGCGTGTGCGTGTGTGTGTGTGTGTGTGTGTGTGTGTGTGTGTGGCATGTGCATGTGTGTGCAGGGGTGCTTGCTGTTCAGATATAAGTGGAGTCTAGAGGTTGATGTCAGAATTTCTTCCTCAGTAACTTCTCCACCTTGATTTTTGAGATAGGGTCTCCCATTGGTCCTGAAGCTTATTATTTTGGCTAGATGAGCTGGCCAGTGAGTCCTTGGGATCCTCCCGTCTCTGCTCTCCCAGATCTGGGGCTATAGATGTGCAGCATCACATCTGGCTTTTACGTGAATCCTGCAGAACCCAGATGAATCCAAACTTAGATCAAGCTCCAGTTCCCCGAGCTTTTCCCCACTGGAGCTGCCCTCCTTGGCCTTATGAATCGCTCATTTATCTTCGCCCTTCCTTGGCATGATGTGCTGGAACGTGGCATTGCACAGCTGCATGTACTAACCCTTCCAGAACATTCTCAGATGCATTCCCAAAGTCTTGCTCAATAGGCTGCACTAAGGGTGGGGCAGATGCTGGAAGAAGGTCATAGCAAATTCAAAAGACTTGAAAAAGACGTGGAAGAGGCATTTTGTCGACTAGATGGGTAGGTTTCGGACTTCTTGGCCTCTTCCTTCTTTCCTTCCTTCCTTCCTTCCTTCCTTCCTTCCTTCCTTCCTTCCTTCCTTCCTTTCTGAGAACACGTTTCTCTGTATAGCTCTGGCTATTCTGGAGCTTGCTCTGTAGACCAGGGTAGCCTCAAATCCCGAGATCTCTACCTGCTTCTGCCTCCTGAGTGCTGGAATTAAAGGAGGTCTGCGTCGCTCATGGCATCTTGGTCGCTTCTAAAGGGTTAAACAAAGTCATACCGAGACAGACTGTGGCCTGTGTTGGAAACATACATTATTTCTCAGAAAAACGATTTCTGAAAAGACGGGGCTGCGTAGTGCAGGAAACTTAGAAGGATAAGTTTTTATTGTTTCTAGAAAAAAAAAGGGGGGGTTATATGAGTGGACATTTCTGGAAAGGAGTCAGGGAAGGAGAAACAGATGTAGGGTCATGACCTACTGAATAAAACTGTTCTTCCAGGAACTCCAGCAGACGAAGGCCACTCTGTGGTGGAGAGTGCTATGGACTGATGGAGCTCCGAAATTCATGTGTGGGGCCCCTAAGCCCCAGTACCTCTAAATGTGACCCCGTTTAGAGACAGGGTCTTTACAGAAGTCGGTGAGTTACGATGAGGCCGTTGAGCGGGCCCTAATCCAATTTGACTTCTGTCCTTGGAAGAAAGTTCGGACGCAGACATGTAGGAAGGAAGGTCTTGGGGGTACAGGGAGAGGATGCCACCCGCCAGGCGAGGGGGACACAGAGAGAGGATGTCATCTGCAAGCTGAAGACAGGAAACCAATGCTGTCCATCTTGGACTTGGAGCCTCTAGAACTGTGAAGACAAAAAAAAAAAAAGCCAAGTTTCCTTAATTAAGTCCCCTAGCCGGCACCACCCACAGTCCTGTGGTAGCTGGGGAGAGACCAGGGGTCTGGCTCCCGCCTGTGCAGCAGAGCCTTCCCTGGCCATTCTTTCTCATCTGTCTGCCATAAGCTGCCCCAAACGAAAGATTTTTGAGACTCCAATTCTTTACTTATTTGTGAGATTAAGTCAGTGATTAAAAAAAAAAAAAAAAAAAAAAAAACCTAAATGAATCTCCTCGTGAAAGGTGGGTTCTGAAGCTGTGCGAGTCCGGTAGCTCGGCCGAGGCAGCCTTGGAGTGGGGCTTGGTTTCCCATTTTCTCCTCTGGGTGAAGGCAATCATGTAGGCTTTACTGAGGATTGTAAGCGCAGGTGGTACCAGTAGGCATCCAACAGTAAATAACTTCGTGGGCAACCTTTGCAAAGACTGTGGTCCCCTTGGGCTTCCTTCCTCTTGGCTGTCTCTTCCAGCGGTGGATCTGCAGCTCCTCTCCAGCCTTTAGCTATTTTAATGTTGTCAAATTTTGGGGTCCAGTGGCCCGCAGCCCCGGCAGCCAGCCTCTGCTCTGGCTGGCAAAGCTTCACTCAGTCAAAAGGGGGAGGGAGGGGGTCTTCCTTGGAGGCTTATTCTCCTGCTAAGGAAATGCCCCCCAACCCCCATGTTTACATCATCTACTGGGTCAATATTGGCTGCTTTTGACTCCCCTCTCAGGACTGTCTCTGTAAGCAGTGTGTGAAATGAAAAAAAAAAGAGTTAAGGCTTTGCTGGTGGGAACTGATCCTCCTGGGATTTGAGATCAACGCCCATTCTCATTCTAAGGGAAGCCCTCTTAGGATCAGGCTTCCCGGCTCCTTCAGACTTGAGAGGGGCACTTCCCCTTCCGGTGGAGGGAACCCTGCCGATCTGCTGAGCGAGCCTCAGGTGGTCCTGAGGCAGCAGCCGGAAGGTAAATGCAGCGGGAAGATTAACGACACCTGCAGAGCAGGGCTGACCCCACACACAGGAACATAAGTGAATTCCTCACACAACTCACTGTCGACGACCATTTGGTCACCTGTGCCTCCAGGCAAGGACTTCTCTCGTCTGCCGTCATTAGCTTGATCTTCTCCACTGTTGTCTGACATCCTGGACTTTCCCAGTACTTCTGTGAGAGTTTGATATGGGATCCCACCCAGGACAATTATGGCAAGTGGGTGGATGGTGTCGTTCAAATCCTCTCTAGCCTTTCTGACTGTTGTCTGCTGCTGGTTTTATCTGTTACTGAGGAAGCACTTAACTATCAAGGAAAACTATCGATTGTTCTACTTCCTGCCCCCCTCCCATATTTTGAACTTCTGTGATGATATGTATCTGTTTAGGGTGCTAGGTCTTTTTGGTGAATGGATTCTTCCTTTCCTGATAAAATTTGTGTTTTTGGTTTGTTTGTTTGTTTTTGTCTCTGGCAACTTTTTCTCTGAAGTTTACTTTGAAATCAAAAGAGCTTCTTTAGAACTAATGATGTTGAGTGTTTTTTTTTTTTTTTTGGTTTTGTTTTTTGTTTTGCCTTAGATATGAATGTTAACTTTTTTTTTTTTTTTTAATAAACAGACTTTTTTTTTTCGAGACAGGGTTTCTCTGTGTAGTTTTGTGCCTTTCCTAGAACTCACTTTGTAGCCCAGGCTGGCCTCAAACTCACAGAGATCCGCCTGCCTCTGCCTCCGCCCGGCTACGTCGACATCTTTATACTTCAAATGTTAACCTAGTGAACAGTGCAGGTGGGTCCCATCCTGTGGTCCAAACTACTCCTGTCTTTCACTTGAACTGTTTAATCTACTTACATTAAATAAAATTATGAAGATGTTTGGACTTAAAGCTGCCATCCGAATAATTGTCCATTGCTTTACAAGTGCTTAATTCCCATCTTTGGTATAAATGGACAATTTTTAATTGGTTGCTTTGTTTGAACTTTTTGGACAATGCCTCTTTGTGTTATGTGTTAGTGTCCTAGGGTTTAAAATACCCGTGTTTAAGTGTCTGAGTCTATATTCAAATTATGTCTTTGCAAACAGTGCCCACCAGGGCTTTACACTCACATGGCCTCTAGCACATTCCACCCAATAGCACGTCTGTTGGGCTGACAGTGCCGGTGTGTTTGGGAGTAGGGTGCTGATGTCAGCCAGTCTAAGGCGTACCTTGGATGGAGCTCTGAGGTAACTTTGACCAGATTCAAGACACTGTGTTTTAGCTCTGAGGGCAATGGTTTCCCCAGTGCAAGTGCTACGGCTGTGAAGAGAAAGGTATCCTGGTAGTCAAGGAATAGCACGGAGTCACACCGCACAACAAACCTCACAGGAAAGCTTTACTGGGAAAGACACAAGAGGGTGGCTGCCTCTCCTCGGATGAGAAGCAGCCAGGAGCTGAACTGGAGGCAGGTTTATATAGAGTTTCTTGGGAGCCTAGTTTTCTAGGGTGGAGATTTCCAGGGTGAGGACTGGTGAGATTTCAAGTCCTGAGCTTGGAGTGAGTCCAGGGGTTGGTGGGATTTCGAGCTCAGGGACTGGTAGGTTTTTGAGCTTGGGGACTGACCGGTTTTCGTGAACCGGTGAACTCGGGCTTTTTACCCTACGGTCACCATTGTCTTCCTGCTGGGTATCCCACAGTGACAGTGTGAGGGTGTTGTACGAACCTGATCGCCTATGAGGCTGAAGAAAGCTCTTGCCCAGGAGCCAAAACACTCAAATTCCCACAATGCAAGTGACCCTCTTTCCCTCTTAGCATTATAGCCTGACAGCTAGTTTTGGAGCTGTTGGACACTTTTCTTTGCTGATTAATCCCCATGGTTTCTGTGCCTTCAAAGACTCTCTCTCTCTCCTTCACCCTCCTTTCTCCCATCTCCCTTTTCTCTCTTCCTTTGACTTGTTCTGGCCCTTCAACTGGCTGTGCTGCTCCCAGAAAATTGAAAGAATTTCCAAAGCTCCCCCACCCACCTAAACCTCTGCAGTCTTGGCTTGGGTGACCTCAGTCAGAGATCTCTGGAGAGATCTAGCTCAGCACTGCTTATCTCTGGAAATAGTCTCTATCTTAGCTGTCTCATTGTGTCCCCAGGCTTCTGTGTGCTCCCCTGCCTCCATGTGCTTGCAAAGGCCCAGGGGAAGAGCTGGCCTGCAGGTATGATTTGCTGTGTGACTAGAGCCTCTGAGAAGCAGTTCAAGATTTGTTGGCAGCTCAGCTGATTTCTCTTCATTCCTGTCTGTGGAATGTGTTTCCTGAGATGGCCTGAATGTGTGTGTACCAAAAAAGTCCACCTATTGAGCTGAGTGGTGGTGGCAGTGCACACGTTTAATCCCAGCACTCTGGAGGCAGAGGCAGAGGCAGTCTGATCTCTAAGTTTGAGGCCAGCCTGGTCTACAGATCAAGTTCTAGGACAGCCAGGGCTACACAGAGAAAATCTGTCTTGAAAAACAAACAGAACAAGTTCATATATTGAAATGGAATCTCCAAGGCAACAGGGTTAAAAGAAGTAGGGGAAATGATTACATCACAAAGGTAGGGCCCTTGAGGGTGAGATTAACGTCCTTATAAAAGAGACCTAAAGGGGCTTGCTAGCCCCTCTGATGGATAATATTAATTGCTGTAGTAGGTATGTCTGTAAGAGATTACCTAGATTAGGTTAACCCTAAATGTGGGTAGACTCAGTCCATGGCTGCTGTCCTGGACTTCATAAAAGTCAGCTGAACACCACATTCATCTCTCTCTGCTGCCTCATGCTCCTGCTGCTAGGATGGGCTGTCCCTCAAACCGTGGGCTAAAATCAACCCTTCCCTCCTCAAATCAACCCTTCCCTCCATAAGCGCTTTTGTTTAGTGTCTTGTCAAGTAATAATAAGTAATAATAAGCAAAATAATAAGTAAAATAAGCAAGTCATACAGTCCCTGTTGGGGGAAATTCTATCACACTGTGAACCCTGAATTTGCATTTGTATTGATGAAATAAAAATTAACCTCGGGTCAGGAGGCTGCGTTAGCAACTTGTTGACAGAAAGTAATCATAGAGCATCATCAGAGGGCCTCCGGAAGAGATAGAGAGACACAGGAAGTAGTTGGGTGGGGTTTGGAGTGGCGCAGGTTTTTCTGGTTTGGCGATTCGAAAGCACAAGGCCTCCGTGGAAGCCAGCAAGGAGAGGTCAGCTAGTTGCTGCTCACCCTCTCCGAGCTCACAGGTTTTCACCCCAGCCTTCGGATCTCGAGTCTTATTCATAAACAGACAGATAGAGGTTTAGTTAACACTGCCTTTAGCTGCAGTGACAGGGCCAGTGTCTGTGAGAATTCCCACCCAGGATGCAACCTGAGCAGCCAGGCTGCTGCTGGAGAAGCAGGCTGGTAACTGTAGAGTTGCAATTGCTGGCTGAAATAGCAGTAGATTAAGGCACCAAAGTTAAAACAAGCGCCTTTTGCTCTGCTGCTGTGTGAGGTTTCCGGAGAAGGCACCTCTTAGAAACGGACCATCACCACTCTGGATCTGCTGGCACTCTGATGACCTAGGACGGCCTAACTAGAACTCTAGCAATCATACTGTCTATAAGTTACCCAGTGTATGATATTTTGTTTCTAGATGTCTCCAATATGTCCATGGATGGGTATCATCCCACAGAGAGCCATTGGATGAATTCATTGTACCTTATTGGATACCTAGAAAAATAGATTCATCAGTGAAGGACAGGTAGAGGGGAGGAAAAGGAGCGTCCACAGATTTGTAAAGGAACTGGAGAGTTGATAGTCTTTTTTTGGGGAGGGGGCGGGGTTTGAGACAGGGTTTCTCTGTGTAGCTTTGTGCCTTTCCTGTAACTCACTCTGTAGACCAGGCTGGCCTCGAACTCACAGAGATCTGCCTGGCTCTGCCTCCCAAGTGCTGGGATTAAAGGCGTGAGCCACCACCGCCCGGCTCGAGTTGACAAGTCTTGAAGAATGAATCCCATGTACATTCTCAGAGAAAGACATACACCCACAATAAGAAGGGGTGCAGAGGAGATCAGCAGATAGCAAAGTCCTTGAATGCAGATATGGATCCTGGATTGTGTGTGTTGACCACAGTGCATGGGTGGGAGACAGAGAACAAGTGAGTTCTCTCCCGCCATATGCATCCCAGGGATCATCTTGGTATCAACTCTCATAGTTAGCCATAGCCTAACATGAATGCAGAAGCTTCACATAGCTTTGTTTCCTCAGTAATTAAAACACATGAAGAGGAGCCAGCAGGCAAGCAGTAGTACGAGACACTTTCTGACATATGTATTCATATAGTTTAAAAAAAAAACAAACTACATCGTAACTCAAGGAAAGTACCTCATGGGTGGGAATTTCAGGTCGTGGATACCCTTCCAACCACACCCATGAAGCAACAGCGCATTTGATTGGTATGTTGTCAGCCTGATCTAATTATAGCAATTATGACAAATGGCCTTGATGCTTGAGGTTGAAAAGGGAACTAATACTTCCTAATGAAGCAGGGTTGTATTTGCATGAAGGTGGAGGTGGTCTACAGAGCTAAGGACTTTTAGAGAGAGCCACAGCTCTCTAGATTTTGACTCCTCAAGTCCTAATCTTAGTAAGAAAACGGAAATTACCCTCTCTTTCATCTCTGAGCTGTTTAGAAGATCAAGCCAGTATGCTTTTTAACTTAAAAAAAAGATAGAAACTGTTTTGGAATCATTTAGTTTTATAAGTAGCAAATGCAAAGGGGGTATAGAGGGAACGGTTATTCAGCAATCACAGACCTTGGGATTTGGGAACTATGGAGAAAACACTTATGGAAAAATGCTTCCTAGAAATAAAATTGCTAATGTGCAACTGAAACTGTGGGTTTTCTCCCCAAGGGACAGGTGAGGTAGCACCACCATAAAGCTCCAACTTTGCTGTGGGATAATGCTTTTGTACGCTGGTTTAATAAAACACTGATTGGCCAGTAGCCAGGCAGGAAGTATAGGAGGGATAAGCAGATAAGGAGATTCTGGAAAGAGGAAGGCTGAGTCAGGAGACGCCAGCCTGCCATCCAGGGAGCAGCATGTAATGGCACACAGGTAAAGCCACGGAACATGTGGTGACATATAGATTAACAGAAATGGGCTGAGTTTAATTGTAAGAGTTAGTTAGCTAGTCAGTAGTGAGCCTGAGCTAATGGCCGAGCAGTTTTAATTAATATAAACCTCTGTGTGTTTACTTGGATCTGAACAGCTGTGGACCGGGCAGGACACAGAAAAACTTTCAGCTACACAACTTTCCACTCTCTACTTTCAATTTCTTCTCACTACCACATTCTCATTATCTGAATTGATGGGGGAAGTTTTGGTGCGACCAGAACACTTCCTGATTTGAGTCAAAGAAGAAAAAAGTACAGAGAGGAGATATGGTTTTGAGAACAAAGGGAAACTGACTAAATGTGAGATCTCTGGTCACTGCAGAGTTGGGAGTGTGCATTTTAAATTTTCTATGGTGACAGTTCCTGGAGACAAAAGGAACGAGCGCTTCACTCCTAGCCAGGACATCAATCAGGCATGGTTCTCGTGTCTCCATGTGAAGCCATCATCTTGGATTTTTGCCTGGGTGGCGTCCTACTGCAAAGTATGATACACAATTAACTGCTGCAGGGCTTTCAAGTTCTTCTGACAAGAGAAAAACTGGTGGTTATGAAGTGGAAGACTTATTTTTATTTATTAACATTTATTTATTTATTATTTTTATTTTTGAGACAGACTCTCATCTGCTCTAAGCCAGCCTCAAAGGGAGCAGAGGATGGCCTTGAACTTCTGGTGTTCCTGTTTCCACCTTTTGAGTGACTGGGATGATATGAGTGCCGTACCCAATTCATGCGGCGCTAGCAACCAAAGCAAGGGCTTCCCGCAAAATAGGCAAGCACTTTCCCACCGGCGTCCCCAGTCCTGAATCTGGAGGAGTCTAAGGCACAAGAGTTATGAACAGTGATCTGTCTTCTGTCGCCTGAAAGGATGAAACTTGATTAGCTGGTGGAGGATATGTGTTTATTTAATTTTATATTATTATCTCCTCCGGGTTCAATGACATGGGACAAGAGGCATTTTTAACAAAGGATTTTCCATCTTTCCGATGTAACTGCAACAAAGCAGACCATTTCCCACTGCTTTCAAGCTCTAATCTAAGCATCTTGTTTGCACCTGAGGGAGAGGTCCGCTTACAGTGCTGCATTGATGGCGCAGTAATGCAGGTTGCAGCTGGGTGGAGGGCTAAGAGAACGCATCCTTACATTGTCTGTTGTGGATTGATTTTAGCCCAAGAGAGGGTGCCTGTTGACATGTTCATTGACAATAATAGCTTGTCCATTGAGAAAGGTGCTGTCCTTTGAAAGCTATTAACAAAAAAAGCGAACCTTATACAAACTGGACTTGGGAAGACTGAAATAAATGTCAGCATGCATTTTCAGGATTAATGTCGGCTACAATTTTAATGTCAATGCCAGCGGTCAGGAGAGCAGTCATTGGTTAAGTTAACTAGAGAATAAAACCTCAAATATCTACATGGAGTTGGTCTATAACTGACTGATTATTGGTAGAAGTTAGCTGGGTAGGGATTATAATTAATGATAGGTATATCCAGGGGAGTGGTGTTGTTAGATTACCAATTTCTCCTTACTTGTTTTGAATCAGGGTCTCACTATGTGTTCCAGGCTAGCCTTGAACTTAAAATTCTCCTGCTTCACATCTTAAAATTTCAACTTGGAAGACTACAATGTGGAGGGTAGGAAGCACTCTGCCTATTTAATGGCTTCTATGATCTGATTTTGCAGGGGTTTTATTGAAGAGTGCTTTGTTGGACTATTTGGCTGGCCTAGGTACCAATGATGATGATGGCTAGTATTTGTGGAGCATCCACTCCCATAACCTATGTATATCCACTTACAGACTCCTCAGATGGTCCTGTGGTGTGTTTCTATCTTATGGATGAGAAGACTGAGGCAAAGGGTTATAAATATATTGATTACTAGTCCATGGTAGAGCCAGGTTTCAAAACCAGGTTGTCTTAGGCTAGCCTTCACATTCCTTGCAGTGTGTTCCTCTTCATGTGATGTATACCAGGGCAGACAGGTAGGAACATCACCAAGCAAAGGGACATGGATCAAATAAACCAAGCTTGTAGAATATAGGATCTTAAGAATTCCTGGAAATAAAGAGCTAATGGTGTAGAGTGGGGGAGTGCTGTGGATTATGCTCATTGTTAATAAAAATTAACTGATTGGCTGATAGCAGGGCAAGAAGAGATTGGGTAAGACAGCCTGACCCAGACAGAATGATGGGAGGAGGAAGGGCAGAGTCAGGAGAGTTGCCAGAGATGCCAGCCAGCCATTGAGCAAGCAAGACGTATAGAAAATGAGGTAACAAACCATGAGCCATGTGGCAAAGCATAAATAGAAATATGAGTTAATTTAAGTGTAAGAGTTAGTTACTAGCAAGCCTGAGCTATTGGTTGAGCATTTATAAATAATATTAAGTCTCTGAGTGGTTATTTGGGAATTGGCAGGCAGGAGAGAAATGTCCGAATACAGAGGAGAGCGTGTGGCACACCATATGTGATAGGGATTCAGGTTGTTTGGAGACATGAAAAACCAGAGTAGTTAAGAGGGTGTGTTTTGCAGTGTAAAGTCCCAGAGAGTCTACTTATCTGAAAGCTCTGATCACAGGGGGTAGGTGACCAAGGAAGACAAATCTACTACTTATCTTCTTCTTTCCCTTATGCAACAAATATTTACAGAGTGTCTACTCTCCTACCTGCACCAGGCAGCTGCACAAGCAGGAGGTATCCCATTGAAGGGACAGCCGTCCCTGGCCTTTGGGTTTGGAGACTAGCTACTTGATGCTTAGTAAGTTCCAGTCACTCCTGTGACTTTAAGGATTGCAGACTTGACCATGGCTAGGCAGCTAGTAACTACTACTGGTTAAGTGGCAGAGACTAGATTTTACTACATACCTCTAGAAGGGATGAAAATTGGTCTTACTGTACCTCCTAGAAATCATACAACCTTCCTTGGCACTGCTGGACTAGAAAGTACAGGAATGGGAGACTGGGATAACACAGACAAGGGTGAAGATCAGATGACATGGCCTTTCCTATTTTGGCAGAAGGGAAGATGGTTAGAAGAGGACAGCGTGCCAGGATGGAGGGACAGCAGTCTGACGAAGGAGGAAAGGGTGCATAGGATGGGTGTCTGAGTTCTCTGCTTCTATAACTCAAGGCCACAGCTTGGGCAGTACATAAATAGGGGTTAAACGGCTCCTGGTTCTGAAGGCTGGGAGGTGTAGGAGTGTGGTGGTGGCATCTGGGGAGAATCTTCTTCTTGCTCTGCCATCATGTGGCAGAGGGCATCCCTTGGTGAGATACCCGTGTGCAAGCTTGGGTTTCTCTTCCTTATTTAATAAAGCCACTAATAGCATCATGGGTGTCACCCCCATGACTTCATCTAATCCCGACTGCCTCCCAAAGGTGGTCTAAACGCCATTAACATTCAGATAAGATTTTCAATATATGAGCGTTTGAGGTGCACATTCAAACCATACCAGTTGGCAGTCACCAAATATTAACCCAACTGCACCATATTTAGAGATTTCTCTGGGCACACTCTGCTTGCACTTAACTGTATCAGAGAAATAAGAGGCAGGGCCTTCAGGTCCTTTTCTTCATGGAAACCATGGATATGAATACTCACGGGCATCATTCATGTTCTTGGATACCCAGGATTACCACACAGATTTTGTTTACAAGAGCTTCCCACTGAGAAGGTACTTTTGTTGGGAAGCCATTACCCTATAGAATGAAGTGTCAAGGACTGGGTCTTGGGTCTTGAATTACAAACATTTCCCACTGTTTTCCTGATGATAGCATTTGATCTTGTAATTCTGGGGGAGGGAGGGGCAAGGGTTTGGAATTGGGTAGAAGCTGGTCTCAATTTTAGCTCATCTATTCTTACGGTTTGAAGGTTCATGGGTTGAACACTTGGCTCCAGTTGTTGGTGCTGTTTTGGGAGGTTGCAGCATTGTTGGGAGATGGAGTGATGTTGAGGGAAGGAGATCCTGGGGCATGGGTCTTCAGGTTTCACTAGCCTTTGAGTCTGGCCTGCAACCTCTGCTTCCTGACCCACCAGGATGTGAATAAAGCTCCTGCCACCATGGAACCTTCCTTGCGGTGATGAACCAAAACTGTGAAGCCAAAATAAATCCTTCCTGTAAGGATGCTACGTAAAAGAAACTCCAAAAACAAGATAAAAGACAGTTTTTGTCACAGTATGAGAGGTGGCCTAAGACTGGGATAGCTACCTCACATTGTAGAAACCAGGGCAACCTTGTGGTTGTCCATTCCCTAAGGTGATCCTTTCAGCTGTGAGGCCCAGGCTGGTCCTTACTTAATCAGCGTGCCAGGCAGCAGCATGGTGGGAGACAGGTAAAGTGGGTGAGAGGGGTTCCTTTAAAGGCAACTCCGGCTGAATGTGGCGGTGTGCACCTAAGGATCCCAGCACTTGGGAAGTTTAGGTGGAAGACTGTAAAATCAAGGGGAGCCTGGGCAATTTAGTAAGATCCTGTCACACCATAAAAGGCCCTGGACTCAGTTCAGTACTTGGGGGCTTAGGTTTGTTTTCAAAAATGAGAAAGAGCTTCAGAGAGTCGGAGGGAGGGGCCCCCACTCTGGGTGTTGCCCCGCCCAGTGCTCTTTCGTGGTTCTCACCATAGGGATTGGATAGAAAGTCAGGTAGTCTTCATTGGGATTGGTCATTTTTGAGCGTATGGAGGGTAGTAAGGAATGTACGCACCTTAAAACATGTCCTCTTGGTCCAACAGAAGAGCTGATCCAACCACAGGAATGGGATAGCTCATGATTCCCCGGGGCTCCGCCCTCATCGTCTGAAGGGAGCACTCTCCTGTCTCAAGAAGACCATGGATTGGAGGTAGGAAAAGAAGTCGGTCTTACCCTCTCCTGCTCACCATGTCTGTGCCTGACCTCTCATCTCTCAGATGCAGCCGCATCTTTCCACCCTGCCAGCCCCTCACTGGGTGATCTTTACTATACTCTATACCCTGGCCCCTGGCCTGCCCACTAGGGGAGCCAGCTGCATTTACATTGATGTTAGTAATGAATTATTAGTTGAGGATAATTTTTACAATTGCCCCACATGACTTTTGCTTTGTTTTACAAGGTTGGGTACTAAGGCATCCACTCAACTCTAGAGAGAAAGCGACACAGAACCTTGCTAGACTGAGAACCTGTTTGCACTCTGATGCGGCTAATCTGTTTTAAAAGAACTGTAAAACATTCGCAGTTAAACGAAACTACTCAAGCCTCGGTGGAGGGTAATTGGTGCTATGGCTTATTAATGCCAGTGTTTCCACACAGGTGGCCCCCAAAGACTTTCTGTTGTTTTCCCAATAGCCACAGGTTTGTTGAGCAGCTCCCCCCCTCCAAGGTCAGAGATCATTGGCCGAGAATGGACTGTGTGCCAAGTACTGTGCAGTCTCCCGTTCACCCGCCTTCCCAGAGTGGCATTACCAATCTGTTTTGTTGGAAGAGCAGTGGGGACCACTTGTCACAGTGAGACTCGAGACTTCAGTGTGGTTCTCACTCATTTCTGGGCATCGCTTCACTGCCCTGGTTCCTCCTCATGGAAAAAATTATCTCTCTAACACGCACAGTCCACCTGGCAGCAAACCCAGGGCCCATGGTAGTTGAAACATGCATATATTTTAAAGCTACGGGGGTTCCACGTTCTTCTTTTTGGCTGTAAATCATCAAATGCCAAAGCTGCAAGGATTTCATTATTGACACGGAGATGCTAATAAAAGCTGTTAAAAGCCAATGGCCTTTCTTTATTTCCTTTGCTCTTTCTCTTCTTTTCCCTTTTTGCTTTACCCCCTCTCCTCTTCCCTCGTCCCTGCCCCTCCCCCCATCTTCTTAGGACGTATATAAATCACTGTGATTGCAGCAAACAACTTCAAGGTTGCAGGTGTGTGTGTGTGTGTGTGTGTGTGTGTGTGTGTGTGTGTGTGTGCACTGATAGCTGCAGATCTAACTAATCACTGCTTTGTTCTCCTGACGGTAAATTCATTGTCCTCTGCAGGATTAAGGGAACCAAAATGACTCCTCACTGGTTGTCGACAGAGAAATGTCTGTCACTTGATAAGTATCACTTACAGAAAAGAACTTTGGTTGTGCAAATGGATTCAGTATTTCCCAATTCCATCTGGAGCAAGAAGTCCTCCTAGAAGACAAAGGCCACTAGGTTTGTACACAGAATGAAGGCCACGTGTAGAACTAAAACTGGGCCTTGCAGCACAGCGCGGATGTGGCGGCCACAGCTTTAGGAGTCTCCTTTGGTGATAGGAGGAGCTGGTGCCAGGAGGTCCATTCCCCAGCCCCGCCTTGAGCCTTTCAGCTTTGCATGTTACATCTGAAATCTAAGGAACTAACACAGATTAAACATCATAGTTATGCTTGACCCCAACCTGTTGCTAGGTGTGGCCTCAAAACCGCTTTTATTTCTAGTATGTGCCCTTTGATAATAAAATAGCACAACCCTTCCAGTCATTAGCTATGCTTTTCAACAGCTGCTCTCACAGAGAGGTCCGGCATACCTCTGTAAGCATGCTTATGTTTTCTATTAGTACTTGTCCATAGAAACAGGGGAGATGCTATAGACATGCAGAAATCTTATACTTAACCACAGTGATGCCAACACAATCCGGTCGCTCCTCACCCTGTTCATGTTAGAGAGAATTGTGGCTCCGAGTTTTCATGGTTCAATTATTAAAGAAAATGCCTCATTCCTTAAAAAAAAAATACAACACAGGATGTAAAGATTAATGTAAAGTGAAAGAATTCAAGAGTCTAAACTCACAGAAACTGGCATTAACTATTGTTTTATTCTAGGAAAAAAACAGACCATTTTCCTGTAATGTGGTAAAATAGTCTAGCAACACATCACCCGTGGGTGGAAGAGAAACCCTGTGCTTTTGTTGATACTCATATCATTAAGTATGTAGAAATATTTATAATTTAATGGGAAAAAGGAAAGTAAAATAACATGAGCCCAGTTTATAAAATCTGAGGAAAGCCTACGTTATTAAAAAGATTGAGGGGCAGGGGAGACTGCTCAGCCTGTAAAGTACTTGCCATGCAAGCCTGTGGACCTGAGTTCAGTCCCCAGAACCCACTTTTAAAAGTCTGACGTGGCATCACCTGACATGGCGTCCCATGCTTCTAATCCAAACAGTGGGGAAATGGAGAAAGGTCACTCTCCAGATTGCTGGCTAGCCAGCCTATCCTACTTGGCAAGATCCAGGCCAATGAGAGACCTTGTCTCAAAAGACAAGGGGAAATGACAGTTCTGGCTTCCACGTGACATGTGGCACACATGGGCATCCCCCCCCCCCCAGCCGCACCATATTGCAAAGAGGCACAGTAAAACACTTTCTCTGAACACTGAGGTCATTTCCTGATGGCGATGGTGGCTTTTTTCTATTCTTGATTACTTTTCATTTTTACAGCAATTCGCTCCATTTGTTCAGCAGGGAGGTCTTATTCTAAGAACGCACAAATGGAAGTTTACCATTGACTTCTCTGCCAATAGATATGAAACAGAAAAAAAAAAAAAAACCGAAAAAGATGTTGCTTTGGGAAAGAACAAATTTGAGTGTTTTCTTTCTTTATTCCAGAGGTCAGGAAACTTTGTGCTGTGGGGGCCACACACTGTTGCAGTCCTGCTCTGCCATGGAGAGGTCATATAATCTGAGAGTGAGTAGCCATGGTTCTGTGCCAGTAAAGTGTTATGTGTGGACAATGAAATCTGAATACCATAGGTTATAAAATTATTTCTTTTAACTCTTGTTCCACACTTTGAAAAACCAAATAATCCGCAGCTTGTGGGTTTTACATACCAAAACATGATCATCAGGCTAGTTACTCTATGCTATTACTTTATGTTTTTTAGAAAACTTAACTATAAAGATGCATTCATTACATTTTTAGTTTTAATAAGTTTAGTAATTTGTTTGTTTGTTTGTTTGTTTGTTTGTTTGTTTGTTTTTGACAGAGTCTTTCTGTGTAACAGCCTGGCTGTCCTGGAGCTTGGGAAATCAGGCTGGCCTCAAACTCACAGACTCACAGAGATCTGCTTGTCTCTGCCTCCTGAGCACTGGAACTAAAGGTGTGCATCACCACACTGGGCTCAATGTCGAAAACTGTAATGAGTGCACGTACTCGGGTCACTTTTATTATAAATTGGGTTCTGGTGCTTTGGGATTCTGAGTCTGTGGGTTCAAGGTCTCCCAGAGGTCAGAGTTCAAGTCATGCTGAGGAAGGGAAAGGGAGTCTTTATGAGCCACTGGCAGCTGAGGCATTCAAGGCTGCAGTGACCCGTTACGGTTCTACGGACTTCTCCCAGACTCACCAGGACTTGTGTGTGAAGAAACCAGTCATTTCTCCTCTGGCCACCACAAGGTCAGAACTGGGGCATACACACCCCACCCCCAGTATGACTCAGAAGGAACCCCACAAGGTTATCTCTCGGGGTTAGAGAGGATGCTGTTCCTACAGGAAGGGGTGTGCGGAAACAGAGGCCCTTTATTCGGCATGAGGACTTTTGGGGTCCTTCTGAGTACCTGCTGCTGTAAACTGCCGTGATTCTGGGCTGGGGAACGTAAGCTTAGACCCTGCTTGTTTGGTTGTTTTTTTCAAGTGTAAACAGACTGTTTTGTTGAAGGCTTACTTGGTCCTGGAGGCAGTTTTGTTTATCGTCGCTTTAAAAAAGTACAAAAGGTTTTTCTATAGGTGTCTTTAGCTGCTCACTGTCTTGTTCAGCAGCAAACCCAATAACCAAAACCCCCTCTTGACAAGACAGCACTAGCCCAAGAGAGAGGGACGGTGGGTGTCTGAGCTAAGAGCACGGCTCTGGGACTGAAGGCTGAGAACTTACCAAGGAAGGTGGCGTTGTTCACGTAATCAGCCAGTGAACCAATCACAAAGAACGTATCAAATTCTCACAACATTCTAGATCTTTACAGCCTCCTGGTATACTTTATTTACTATCCCTGCTTATGATTAGACCCACGTGACACACTTGAGGGTTGAGAGGGGTCAGTAAAGTTCAATATAACTTCACAGTGCCACTTATTGAAGACTCCAAGTTTTGCTTCTTAGAAGGGGACTTTACTTGAGTGACATTTTATTTATATAAAGAAGCGTTTCTTATTAAACCACATTTTTAAAAAATGAAAGCACCAGGTTGGGATGGTGCATGCCTTTAATCCCAGCACTAGGGAGGCAGAGGCAGGGAGATCTCTGAGTTTGAGATCAGCCTGATCTACAGAGGGAGTTCCAGGATAGCCAGGGCTATGAGAGAAACCCTGCCTTGGAGGAAAAAAAAAAAAAGCATGTCTAGAGATATATTTTGGTTGGTGGAGCAGGGTCCCACAGTGCAAAAGGACACCTTAAAAGGACTTGAACACAATGACCAAGAGATCAAAGTGATTCATTGCTGCTTCAGGGCTGCAAGGTTCCAGAAGGATCTGCATTTGAGCGTCTCTGAGGGGAGCCCCTGACAGTCTCTGGACACCCCCTACAAAGCCATGGAGACAGCACCCAGTCAGGATATCTAGGCTGAGGTAAGTCCAACATCCTGGCAGACCAAATAATCACAAATGTTCTCCCCCAATGACAGATCTGTTCCTATGCAATGTTCCTTGCTAAACCAAAAAGGTCACAGATAATCACACTGGAAGAATGTGTTCAGGTGCCCAGGTGCCTCAGAGTCCCAGTGGGGGTGGGGGTGGGGGCAGGGTTGGGAGGAAACATGGGCTGTTAAAGTGACCTTAAACTTGGTGTTCTCTTGGGCTGAGCATAGTCAGATGACTGGCAGAGAGCCATACTCGTCACTCCCTGTCAGGGAGGAAGTACATTTCAACGATGAAATAATTCCATAGTTGTCTCTGAGGTTAAAATATTTTGTAAGCAGTTATTGCTGGAATCACAAATGGAAAAACTGTACTTGTTAGGTAGACATGGTGCTGGAGAGGTAGTCAAGAGTTCTACATCTGGATTGGCAGACAGCAGGAAAAGAGTGACATTGGGTCTGGCTTGGGCATCTGAAACTCAAATCCCGCCCCCAGTGACACACTTCCTCCAGCAAGGCCACACCCACTCCAACAAGGCCACACCCACTCCAACAAGGCCACACCCACTCCAACAAGGCCACACCTCCTAATAGTGCCACTCCCTATGAGCCTATGGGGACCATTTTCTTTCAAACCCCCACAGCACCTTTATATTATTCTTCCAGTTTATTAAATGTATTGTTTTCTGGGATTTTGAAATTCCCAGAAATTCCTGGTAGAGGTGGTCAAGAAAAAAGATGTGTGTGTGTGTGTGTGTGTGTGTGTGTATGTGTGTGTATGTGTGTGTGTGTGTGTGTGTGTGTGTGTAAGAGAGAGAGAGAGAGAGAGAGAGAGAGAGAGAGAGAAGCATCTATGTTTACTCTGCTAATTTAACACAATGCCTAGAACATAGTTGGGACACAGTAAATATTTGCTTTAAGAAGCAAATAGAAAACATGTAAATATATACATGAGACTATTAGGGGGAAAAAAATTCATTTTCCTGTTTCCAGTGGGGCTTGTGGCAGCTGTTCTACTAAAGACCACAGAGCAATTTTCCCGTGGTTCCTGGTAATCCGGAGTGATACGAAGCGTTTTCCCCAGAGGTCAAGTATTTTACCATACAAACCAGTGTGTCATTCAATCTCTTAAAACAGTTTTACCGAAGTTTCAGGGGCCTCCCCTCCCCCAGGGGCTACAGCTAGAGATGACCTATAGTCCCTACTGGTGAGGGTGGCGGCTCCCGGCACACTGCTCCATCCTGTCATCCTCTAGACAGCCCGGCTTCTGCAGGAGTGTCCACGGTTACTGGAGAGCAACAGGCACTTCCTGGCTGGCTTCTTTCAGACAAGGAACCTCTGTTTGCTTTGGGAGTACACAAACCTCCATGTGTCCCTCTTGGGTGAGTTAGAAGCCCCGGCACTGGGACAGATACTTTGTGGACATCTTTTTGAGCAATGGATTACTTTAAAAAGCAACACTGTTTACAGGATAATATTTAAGAAAATAAAACGGTCTGTCAGGAATTCCTTTCAAGTGGTAGAGAGTATGCCAAGGTGCGTCTTTTCTAAATATAGCGCAGTGACAGGTCCGGATGGAGAGCGGCAGAGTGGTTAGGGTCATCTTACTTTGCAGGTTGTGTTTATGCCTTCTGAATTCCTATGTATGCAGCTGAGACAGATACGAACTGGCTTGGCTCCAGTTTACAAAGAAAGAAACAAAAGTCATCACCATCCACAACAGCAAAACATGGAAAAAGAGGAAAATGAATGGCCCTGGTAAACTGAATGTGGTTGGTTTGTGCCTGGGCTTAGCTTAAATAGATTCAAATCCCAGCCGTGAATCGGCTTTAGCTGGTCAGGGGTCAAATTGGGGTCTTTTGTGCGGGACCCCGTTCTGAGTAGCTGGAGAGCCTGGGAGGTGGAGGAAGGCAGGAAAGACCGAACTGGAGGTTGCTATGGTCAGTTTTCAGGGCCTCTTTTTCTTTTCCCCCTGGTTTTATTTTTATGTTATTTTACGTTGTTCACCGTTGCTGAATGGGAAACTGGAGAAAGGGGGTGAGAGGAGAAGAGAGAGGAGGGCAGGGAGGGAGGGAGGGAGAGGCTGGAAGGGAGAAGGCAGCGGCAACCATTAGGCTGGCTGGCCCTCGCAGCCCCACCCCCACCCCACTAACCCTTGGCCTCTGCTCTGACCCAGAGACAGAATACAAAAGAGCCCTTCTTGAGGGGAGGACACTAACTGGCAGTGGCTTGCTAGCGCTCAGGACCTTCTCTAAACAATTCACTAATCAGAAGTGACTGGGGCCCTGAAGAGAATACAGGCCAGCCTGGGTTCCGCCCTCCATGCTAATGACGAAGGCACTGAAGTGGATAATTAAGGGCAGCGAGGTGAATAATTCCAAACGGATCATTGAAAGGTAATGAAATGCATTAGGGGTTGGGGGGGGGATGACAAATTTTTGTATCCGACTTGGCCGTTTTCTGATGGTTTTGCCTGACTTTGCCTCTTCTGACCAAGGACAGGAAACCCTGACTTGGGGAAGAACCAGCTTGGAAAGGCTGGGGTGGCAGAGAGGAGTGGGGGTCTTGGATTAAGAATTCATGCAGGCTTGCATGACAATGTTTAGGAAGCTTGCATAACCCCCAGAGAGAGACACCTGGGACAAGATCTTCACTGAAACAAACAAACAAACAAACAAACAAACAAACAAGACAAAGCCTGCAAGGGAATGCAGAAAAGGAGCACAACTTGTCACTTACCAAAACTATCTATGTGGAGAGAGACTGGAAGGAAATACATCATTATGAAGATTAATAATCATCCGGGGATTATAGGCTTCAGTTATTCTCTTCTCTGCTTTATGTTCTTATGTTAATTTGAATGATACATACATTCAAGTCCTGAGCATGGTGTATGTAGTCCTGGGGATCAAACCCAGGGTTTTGTGCAAGCTAGGCAAGCATTCTACCAACTGAGTGATATCCCTAGCCTTCCCTTTTCACGATGGAAAAACATGAACACTAAAAAAGAACTTGGGGCGATATAATTTTTGCCCAGAATAGACAGAAGAGAACTGGCCTAACTCTACTGCTCCATGGAGATGGACCAGAGGGGAGTCTGGGCAGACTACCCTTTGCTGCAGAAGATCTTAGATGTCCCAGCAGCCTTCTCAAATGCAAATAGTTTCTGTTCAAAATTCTCACTAAAACTGAATCTCCTTGGTTCATCTTTTCAGAAATCTTAAGAGATAATTTCGGAGACAGCTTTTGGGCCACTGTGTTCTCCTTAGGGTACCACCAGCTTCTACTAGTGTTCGTCTGTTTTGTTTTGCTATAATAAAATACTCAAAGCTGGGTAATTTTATAAAGAAAAATTTTTTCACTTAGCTCATACTTCTGGAGTTTTAAGGGTATGGAACTGACGTCCGCTCAGCACTGGTGAGGTAAGAACTTGCTGAGCCCATGGTGAATGGTGCATGACCATGTGCGTGAGAGAGAGAGAGAGAGAGAGAGAGAGAGAGAGAGAGAGAGAGAGAGATAGATCACACTGCCACACAGGAAGTAGAACAATCTCTATTTTGTAAAGATTATTATGTAATGAAGTAATCTGCCACCTCAAAATATTTAAGCCTTGGAAGTCACACTGTGCGACAGATCTCACCCAAGAGGTTTATTGGAGGAGGAGGGGGGAATGCAGAGGCTGGGAAAATAAGGTAGGGAGAGAAAGCACTTGATTTTTATAAGGGGATATAGTGCTTGCACATAGGGAGGATACACAACTCGTGGTGACAGTGGGAATGTGTCTTGTCAAAAAAAATTAGACCTTGCCACCCAGGGATGGGCGCTCTGCACATGTGCTTTAGCGGCTGCCAAGCTCCTCATTCACAAATCCAAAAAACTAACTTTGGGGTCACCTACTGCTATCTTCTTCCCCCACAACCCTCCCACCTCTTAATGTGTACAGGTATACAAACTCCACACTCCTCTTAGGTTCTTCCTCTCTAGGTGGCACTGGTAGAAGATGTTGTGATACTAACTGTCGTATCTTGGCAGCTGGTGATAACAAGTCCTATTGTTGCTGGGTTACTGAAGGTGAGCTTAGGGGCGGGGTTTTCCAACATTCCCCCCTCTTATTTATTGTAAAAGGTGAGTAAATATTTAGGCATGATTGATGAGGCAGGGATGAGGGCACTATGCTCTTTAGACTGTTTCCTGTTGTCTGGGGACATCTGTAGTCAGAAGTTTTTCTGTGTCCTGCCTGGTCCTGCAGCCGCTCAGACCCAAATAAACACACAGAGGCTTTTATTAATTACCAATTGCATGGCTTATGGCAGGTTTCTTGCTAGCTAGCTCTTATAACTTAAATTAACCCATTTCTATTCATCTATGTTTTGCTACGTGTTTTGTGGCTTACCGGTCTGCTGGCATGTTGTTCCTTGGGCAGCAGGCTGGTGTCTCTGCCTCTCCTTTTTCTTCCTGTCTATCTGCTTGGATTTCTGCCTGCCTCTAAGCTGCCTTGCCATAGACCAATGCAGCTTTATTTATCAACCAATCAGAGCAACACACATTCACAGCATACATAAAGACATCCCACAACACTTCCCATTTTCTGTCTAAAAAAGGAAGGTTTTAACTTTAACATAGTAAAATTACATATAATAGAACAGTTATCAAGTAGGAATTACAATATCTAGTCCATTCATATTTGGCAAAATTAAAGAAAATATTCTATCTATCCTGTATTTATGAGTCTAAAGTTTCATATCTAATTTATCATAACCAAGGAAAATTATAACTATTTAGTCTTCAACTACATTAAAGACCCAAGAAGGGTTTAATATTACCTAAGTAAACAGGAAATGCATTGTAACCAATTTCCAAAATTCTGAAAATGACAGAGATAGCTACCTGCCTGGACAGTCATCCAAAGTTCCTCTGTGATATTGGGGCATCCATCTTCAGCCAATAGGCCTAGAGTTTTTTAGTCACTTCTCCCTGTGTCCTGTAGAATATTTGGTAGTCTCCTCTTTGAAGCAGGAACCTGAAGAACCATTTTGTCTTGCAAAGATGATATCTATAATATCATCCCTTTTTTTCTTTAGAAAGAGAATGCATTTATAATAACCTGCTTTAAAAATATTTATAAACAATATTTTGGGAATTTGGGCATAGCTTCTCATACTACTTCCTGCTGGTTGGGGGCACTGGCAATCTTATGAGGATCCTGAGAAAATTAAGAATTATGGTCAAGTCCTGACTGTGGTAGTCTGTAAGGCTGCATTGTCTGAGCCAGTTGCCTTGAAGCTATTCTGGATGTTGGAACATCTGGAGACCTCTCAGGGGGTCTTCATTGATCAAATCATATTAGCGTGGATACAATCCAGAGGCTCTCATCCTCTGTGGAAACAAAAGCAGAACCTCTTTCCCAAAGCAACACGTATCCTTAGATACAAATTTTGAAGTCAAGATAGCTTTAATATATATATATTAAAGC
>CABHPH010146742.1:9612-28765 GCA_902168325.1 Peromyscus nudipes | reverse complement strand
CCCCCCCCCATTTAGTTTTAACTTTTAAACTTCATTTTTACACTTAGGCGTGTGGAGGAGAGGATTGAGGGTCGTACCCATTACTGCTGAACTGCTTGCTAGTGACACAGTCCTGGAGAGAAGAAATTGCTTGTGTTTGTGCACCCACTCATGACCTCAGCAGGCTCCGACAGTCCTGGTTAAACGAATGGATCATAAATCAAAGCGAGCAGCCGTGAATACGGGAAAGGGACTAGTAACGAACGGGGGGGGGGGGGGGAAAGATAACAGAGGGTGGCTGGGGGCAAACAGAATGCACGTATTAAAATTTCCATTAACAAAATTCATGAAAAAAAAAAAGACCAAAACGTTTGTAAAATACTAACATGATGTCTTTTGTCAGGTATTATTGTAACTGTTGTGACCACTAGATCTTATAATTCTCACAAACCATTGAAGGTTAGTATTACACCTGTCATAGTTAGGGTTTCTATTGCTGTGAAGACACACCATGACCATGACAACTCTTATAAAGGAAAAACATTTAATTGGGTGGCTTACATTTCAGAGGTTCGGTCCATTATCATCATGGTGGAACATGGCAGAGTTCAGGCAGACACGGTGCTGGAGAAGGAGCTGAGAATTCTACATCTTGATCCAAAGGCAACAGGAAGTGAACTGAGACACTAGGTGTGGCTCGAGCATATATGAGACCTTAAAGCCCACCTCCACACAGTGACACACTTCCTCCAACAAGGCCATACTTACTCCAGCAAAGCCACACCTCCTAATAGTGCCACTCCCTATGAGCTTATAGGGCCAATCACATCCAAAATACCACAACATTCATTGCTGCAAAATCATGACCCATTACACACTTCAGAGAAAATGGACTAAACAAGATCTGTCTACAGTCACCCAACCAGTGAGTTCTTGAGTGCAGACATCATTCAAACACCAGTCTTCTCTTAAGGAATGTTAAAGCAGTGTGTAACAAAAGCTAGTTATGCTAATTATCTACCTTCCCCCTGTTGAGCCTCCTGCTGTACAATGTGTGTATCTGCAGCTGGAACTGTAAATTCTTGCAATTCTCTTTGCAGATGGCAACCAGGATGGCTACATTCTACTCTCTGGGTCAAAATCCGGCAAGAGGAAATGAGACAACCCAGGAGGTAAAATATTAGAAATATTTTAAGTAAGGAAAATGTGTTCAGCCTTTTAGTTTAGTTTGGAGCTCAGTGCTATATTGGCAAGAAATTCTGACTCTCAAACTGAGGTGTTCAATTTCTTTGTTAATAAACACAGCGTTTGACATTGAGCTGTCTAAGAAGTAGATCTGGTAAAACTGTTCAAACATCATCCTGAGTGGAGAAACTCTAGAAGCTTCTCTTTAAGGTCAGTAACAGACAAGGATGCCTAAAGTAATCTCTTTTGATTGACAGGTGACAAAATGGTGACGTCGTTGACATTTAAGATGTAAAGGGAATGAGGAATAAGAGTCTGAGGAAGAAACAAAACTCTCAGTGTATCCAGAAGGTCTAATTATTGCACAGAAAATACAAGAGAACCAACCAACAAACTAGTAAAGCTAGTAGGAGTTTGGTCTGCTTGCTGAGCACAAATTGATGCATTAAAGTCAATAGATTTTTTAAACCAGTAGCTAATAAAAATATATATATAATAGGTCATAACAAAATGAGCAGAAACAAAATCTATACAGTATATAGGACTTACAAAAGGTACTGTGGAGAACATTTCAAAATGTTCTTAAAGACACTAAAGAAGACCCGATTAGGAGAGAGAAATTTCAACAGGTTGAGGGAAGATTTAACATTATAAAGATGTGTAATTTATAAATTTTAAAAACAAGTTCAACATAATTAAAGCAAAAAGTCCAAGAGAAGTGCACTGAAAACAGGTTAATCTATAGATAGCTAAACAATTCTTTAAATGAAGACCAAAATGGGGAAACATCTCCCCAGATAGCTCAGTGTCTGCGTTTGCTGTCAATATATTACCAAGCTATGAGACTCAGTGTGGTACAGGCACTGAATGTAACAAGCAGGTGTTACAAAGGGGTATAAATAGAATCAAATTTAAAACAAGAACTGTTTGGGGGGCACCCAGGCAGGGGGATGGGATCTGTCCCTGGTCTATGGGCAGGCTTTTGGGAGCCCAGTGCCTGTGGTGTGATGCCTTGCTCAGCCTTGGTGCAGTGGGAAGGGGCTTGACCCTGCCTAGGCTCAGTGTGCTGGGCTCTGCTGACTCCCCATGGGAGACCTTGATTTGTGGGATGTGGGGATGTGGGGTGGCTTGAGGGGGAGGGCTAGGGGGTGGGAAGTGGGGGAGGTGGGATCTGTGGATGGTATGTGGAGTGAGTAGACAATTTCTTAATAAAGAAAAATGAAAAAACAATTCTCTGTTTATATGAGAACTTGATGAATTATTGGTAGAACATTGAAGAAGAGGTATATTATTCAATAAACTTTATTGTTAAAATTGACGAAATATTTGTAGAAATAAAACAGAGGCTTTATACTCACATATTAAAATAATGCCCCATTGGAATAAAGATCTAAAAGTAAAAGACAAAACCTCTAAGACTGTTATTAAAAAGAATCTTGAAGGACGTCTCTTAAACAATATGATAGGGATGGATGTCTTGAATAAGATGAGAAAAGGTCTGAAGTGGGAATGGGGGGATGGCTTAGTTGGTATAGCACTTGTTGCACAAGCATCTGGACCCCAAGTTCAGATTTCTAGCACCCACATGAAAAGCCATGATGGTGGTGTGTGCCTGTCATCCCCACACTAGGAGAGAAGGACATCCAGACCAGCTCAATCATGTTATAGTTAGCTTTAAATCTCAACTAAGCCAAGAATTGCACGTGAAGAGACTCTCAATCAGTGATTGTCTCAGTTGGGTTGGCCTGTGGGCATGCCTGTGGCGGGAGGTTGGTTTTAAGTTAATTGACGTGGGATGAGCTAGCCCAGTGTAAGCAACATCATTCACTATGCAGGAGGTCCTAAATTGTGTAAGAAAGGAGATATTGAGATGAGTGTGACCAATTAAGTGATCATGCACACAGTCATTCCTCTCTGTTCTTGATTATTGATGTGATGTGACTAGGTGTTGGAAATGGTGGACTATAACCTAGAAATATAACTGAATAAAAACCCTTTTATTTCCCTAGTACATCTTATAGCAACAGAAATTAAGCTAGAATCATCAGTGAACCCTAGATTCAGTGAGAAACCATGCCTCAAACAATAAGGTGGAGAATGATTGAGTCTAAACTATATAACATAAAGTATATATGCACTGCAATGCCACACCACACTCCGTGCATTTGTACAACTATTAAATGCCAATTAAAAACTTCGAAAATGGGGCTAGGGAGATGACTCAGTGGGCGAAGTATTTACAGCAGACTATGAGAATTTGGATCGTCAGAACTCACACAGTTCTAAGTCCAGGAGGCAGAGACACAGAGATCCCTGCTGGCCAGTCAGTCTAGCCACAATGGTGAGCCCCAGGTTCAGTGAGAGATGCTATCTCAAAAAAAAAAAAAAAATAACTTGGAAACCAATAGAGGAAGACAGACCACATTGACCTCTGGCACCCATAAGGTGTGAAGGGGCATATACATATGGATACGCCACACACACACACACACACACACACACACACACACACACACGCAACAAACAATAAAAACAAAAGCAGCTTATGATATCATGTGACATGTTTAGTAAGAAATACTATATTCCTCGTAAAAGTGCTGTAGAACTGGGTTCTACATTTAAAGGCTGTATTTAACCCATATCAAATGAGAGTCATCATAGTTGGAGAGTTACTGGTTATATATGCTATGTCTGGTTATATGAGGATCTCATTTGGTTGCTAGAGAATAAATGGACATTCCTTGTTATGGATGAAGATGCTTTAGAAATACACCTCTCAAACCGGGAACTTTTCAACATTACTGTAGAGCCGCGGTTCTGCACCTTCTTAATGTTGTAACCCTTTAATATTTCTCATGGTGTGGTGAACCTCAACCATAAAATTACTTTATTGCCACTTCATACCTGTAATTTTGCTACTCTTATGAATCATAATGTAAATATCTGAAATTCAGGACATCTGAGATGTGACTCTCAAAGGAGTCACATCCACAGGTTGAAAACAACTGCTGTAGAGCCATTTGAAATATATGATTTCATGCCACATGAAGCAGGGTCTTAGTTAACAGACCTGCACAAACTAAGAATGAATGGATATTGATAGTGTTCCTAGAGATGAGATTGCCAATGGTATTTGCTTTTTGTTCCTTTCTGTAATTAATTCATAATTAATGTTTACCTAGCTTTAATAAGAAACACAATAAAATATTTATCCTTTTGAAAATAAATCAAATATGAATTTTTCCACGTCAAGAATGAAATAGTGCCAGGAGTTGCACATACTTGTAATTCCAGAACTTAGGCGTCACAGGCAGGGACATCACGAGTTTGAGCCCATCTTTGACTAATGAGTTCAAGGCCAGTTTGAGCCCCATAAGATACTTAATGTCTCAAAAAGCTGATGTGGGATAATCTTTTTGTACATTGTGTAAAATGTGTCTTTGCCAAGGTACTTTCTGACTGGTTTAATAAAGAGCTGAATGGCCAATAGCTAGGCAGGAGAGGATAGGTGGGATTTCCGGGGAGAGAGAGAGAGAGGAAGATGAGGAATCTAAGCCTGGGATTTCGCCAGCAGACTCAAGCAAGTTGGACATGCTGTTCTGAGGAAAGGTAAAAGCCACATGGCAGAACGTAGTTTAATAGAAGCAGGTTAATTTGAGTTATAAGAGCTAGTTGGGGAAAAGCCTAAGCTAAAGGCCAAGCTTTCATAATTAATAGTAAATCTCTGTGTCATTATTTGCAGGCTGGCAGTCCAAGAAAGTCTGATGAGAAAGCTTGCTACAAACAAAACAAAACAAAACAAAACAAAACAAAACAAAACAAAACAAAACAAAACAAAACAAAACAAAAAGTAAGATTTTTTTTTAATCCTCATAAACATTGAGGAGTGTGCACATTTCACTTTTAATTCCTAATTCTGTTACCACTCACTTTGAAGTGGTCAAAATCTGAGTTGTTTTTAGATCCTCAATATTTTAACACATTTTAAAGATCCTCCATCATGTATCTCAACACTTTAAAATATTTGGAGAGCTTGTTGCAATATTGATTACAATCAGGCAAGTATTTCATTGAATTACTGATTTGGGATTGATTGTTATGTAAGAAAGAGCCCTTAATTTAGTGTCATCAAACAGCAAGCTTTTTCTCTGTCATCATTTTGGCCGCACACATTTGGGCAGTCATCAGGGTGTCTTTGGTGTTCTCAGTTGAACGAGCCCGGGGCAGGACTCATCAGAAGGCTCAGGTTGGTTGGTGGAGCCTCATGCACTCTATGTGGCCTCTGTCCTCTGGGAATGAAGCTCAGAGCTCCAAGAGAAGAGAAACAGCAGGTACCCGGACAGTGGCGGGCTATGTCTGGCCTAAGCATGTCACTTCCACAGGATTTTGTTGGTTATAGCAATCACAGGTCTCACCAAATCCAAGAGGATGGAGAAATGGACTTTCTGTTGGGAAGTGGTGTCAGGGGCCAGCTCTGACCTGTCGAAGGGTTCTTGGGTGGGGAGGAGTGAGGAATGAGGAAGTATTAGAAAGAAATATAGACAGAGACGACGAGAAAGACAGAGACACAGAATAGCTTCGGGAGAGCCCTGGGTCAATACCCAGTCACCCTGAGTTTAGTCATGATGGGCCTTTTATATATCAGCAAGGGGAGGTGTAAAAGACCTTCCCCTCTCAAGGTCGAGGTGTAAATTATCAACAAATGTGGATCCTTCAAAACACCTGGTAACCCTGCCTTTGGCCAAATCATCCTATTATGCAGCCCTGCTGGGCAAAGCAAGCTCAGACTTTCTGACCTTGAGTAAGGCCTTACTAGGGAGCCTCTGTGGGCCCCCACAAAGTGGAAAGCTCATCAAGCTGAAGAACTTGTGAGAAGTGATATTGTACAGCCACTTTCAGAACCTGTTACAGGTTTCCACTGTCTGTCCCTGCCTTTCTACCCTGCCCTGTCCTTCCCCTCATCTTCCTCTTCTCTTTCTCCTTCTTCCTCTCCCTCCTCCTTTTCTTCTTCCCTCTCTTCTTCCTCCCCATCCTCCTGCTTTTCCTTCTCCTCCTCCTGCTCTCTCTTCCCTCTTCCTTTTGTTTGATTTTTCAACTTGTGGTTCAAATCTGTTGGTTAGAGAACTTATGATAATGATGTTACACAAATGTCTACCTTGGGCAATTTTTTTAGCAGATTTTTAAACATCCCTTACGTGTGGATGATAATTCAAATGAATTCAGAATCCCAGTACTACAACCTTTGACCTTAGAAGCATGTGATGTTTTAGAGAAGGGCTTTGTTTTGAACGTTTGTGTCTCTGTGCATCATTGTCTTTGTCTGTCCTGCCTGCTGCCATTCCCCTTTCTAGTTTGGGCACACATAATGTTTTCCTTAAGGTTTTAAATCCAGCAGTTTTCTCTGTGCCTGTTTGTTTGATGGGAATAGCTTGCCTTTGATTGATCAATTTGGGATGAAAGTAGAAAGACCACAGTGAAGATGTATTTTTAAAATTTGTAATGATTGTTGCTTAATTTTTATAATGTTCTATTTCTATATAAAATTTCTATTATATTTCTTGACTTATTCTTCACTCATCTAATTTTTGTATCATTTAAAGAGCAAATACAAGAATTTAGGTTTTTTTTTATAGTGGCCTATTATAAAATGTGATGCTTTCTGTAGTAATAAAGAGCCCTTTCTTTGTGTCTGTGTGGGCATGTGTATATATGTAAGTATATATATATGTAAGTATATATATATGTAAGTATATATATATATATATATATATATATATATATATATATATGGCCAGTGGTCAGTGGTGGATGTCTTTATTGTCCTTCAGTTTTTGAGATAGGATTTGTTACTGAATCTGGAGTTCATCAGCTGGCTATGCTGGCTGACCAGTGAGCTCTGGGTATCTTCCTGCCTCTGACCCTCTTCTCCATTACTGGGGTTACAGACCAAGATTTTACATGGGTTCTGAGGACCTGAATTCAGGTCCTCGAGCTTGCTGTTACCCATTGAGCCACCTATAATTTAGATTATTGTCCTTTCATGGATTAAGTGTATTTTCAGTTCTTGTTTAGAACACAGATAAGACATTGTATGATCTTTCCTTCCTTTTCTTTCACTAAGTCTACATTAAGTGGAATGATTACCCACTGCTTCAGACTGATCCTTGTTACTCATCAAAATTGTTGTCTTTTCGTAAATTGAGTGTCTTTCCTCGAACTCCACTGAGGACACAGATTGGCTTATCTTACTTCAGGTAACATGTTAGCTTGGAAGACAGTAACAAGAATATTTAGGTTGTGAGCTAAAGGAGACGATTAAGAAAGAATATCAAGATAAACTCATCTGAGGGCGAGGAAACCAGCCGAGTGATGTCCAAAAGCTAAGGGCAGAGAGTGAATGATTTTGTCACTGTAGAAAGAACAGACGTCTTCCAGTGACCTCCCATTAGCCATGAAGAGACCATGTGGCATTAGAAAGGTGGCTTCAGTGTAGTGGCTGGGGCTGTATTAGTTCCCTAGAGCCACAATAAAAAAGAATAACAAACTCAATCGTTCAAAACAATTGTTCAAAGACAAATAAGTAAAGAAAAATTTACTTTCTTGCAGTCAGTCCTAGAAGATAAAAGTATAAGAATAAGGTACCAGAGTATGCTCTCAAGCAAAGGTTCTGGAGGAGGAGACTGCTCGGCCTCTTTCCTACATCCTAGTGTTTTCTGGGAATCTTTGATTCTCTTTGTCTTGTGAAACCATCCATCCTCCATTGTCATGGAGGACCATATCTGTATTTTCCCCCCAGTCTCTTCACACGCTCTTATGAAGAATATAGTTGCCCATTTAGGGCAATCCAGTATGACCCCATTTTTCACTTGACCACGTTGGCAAAGACACTATTTCTGAAGAAGGCCACATTCATAGATATGGGCAGTTAACCCTTTAACATATTTTTCTGAGTGAATACAGTTTAACCCACAGCAAAAGCTAGTCAACTGATAATGATCTGAAAAGCGAACGCAGGTCGGAGAAGATGACAAAGGAGCATCATCTGAAAACTTCAGTGGGTAAGAAAGCAATAGTTTGAGACGTGGAGTTTGGAAAGATGCTGGAAGAAACTGGGGAACAATCCCCTACAGAATTGGAATTAGGAAGTATAGGGAAGAGAAAATACGGAGAGTCCATAAGAAGATGTGAGAGGGTTATAGTGAGGTTCTTACTTACTCCTCAGTTTGTACTCTTCCACTCACCTCTCCTCTTGATACTTAGTTGGGCTTATGATTTTTCACAGTAAAGATACAGCTGCATGTTTTCTTTGCATCTTTGGTGGGCCATGTTGTCAGAATCTGATCAGTGCAAGGAAAGCAGGTGGCTAGTGAGTTGACTGGAATGCGTACATGCTGGTTGTAGCATCACTCATTATCTTGGACCAGAAGCCTGTGTTAATGACGGTGGAGAAGGAGCCATGCATCCTAGCATTGTGTATTGTGGTGGTATTGTGTTTCCCAAAATATTGTGCATCCTAATAAACTTATCTGGGGTCAGAGACAGAACAGCCACTAGATACAAAGGCTAGAAAATGGTGGCACTCACACCTTTAATCCTAGCATTCCAGAGGTAGAAATCCCTCTGGATCTCTGTGAGTTCAAGGCCACATTGGAAACAGCCAGGTGTGGTGACTCACGCCTTTAATCCCAGGGAGTGATGGCAGAAAGCAGAAAGATATATAAGGCGTGAGGACCAGAAACTAGAAGCATTTGGCTGGTAAGCATTCAGGCTTTCGAGCAACACAGTTCAGCTGAGATTCATTCTGGATGAGGACTCAGAGGCTTCCAGTCTGAGGAAACAGGATCAGCTGAGGAACTGGTGAGGTGAGGTGGCTGTGGCTTGTTCTGCTTCTCTGATCTGCCAGCATTCACCCCAATACCTGGTTCCAGGTTTGATTTTTATTAATAAGACCTTTTAAGATTCTGCTACAGTGTATTAATTACATTAGTCTATTTAATAATGTAAGCTCTTGATTTTTGCAAATGAGAAGCAATTTCTACTCTGTTTCAGGCACTATCATTTTGTGTTTTCTTTCACTTTATGTAAACTTAATTGTGTCTGAAACACGGGTAGATGCTAGGACATATGACATAGTTTGGAATTTAGATTCAGTTCTTGCAAAAGACAGTCTAATCCCTTGAGACAGGAGAGAATGAAATAGTGGTTGCAGGTATAGCTGTTCTGGCAAACAGAATGTTGTAGAGTTCCTATTGTAAGGTGTTGATTTTCTTTGTAAAATAAGAGTAGAATTAGAGGTTAAGAATAACAGAATTGCTCTTAATAGCTCTTAGAATAGGTTTGAGGTGAATAGCAAAGATTTAACAAACATCTTATTGTGTGGATTGAGAAGGAGCTGGAATCAAGGATTTGACAGTGGCATTGAGGTTACAGACAACATAATTATAGCAGTCAGATATATTCTATGCTGTACATCAGAGGCATGCCTGATTAGACTTCTGATTTTGGAGAATAGAGAAAGAAAAAGGGAGATTTGCAGCAACAATTTAGCTACTTTCTATTAGCCCTTTATCATACAATAGATGAGTTGTATTAATGTGCAATTTGAAACAACACAGACTAAGCTTCTACTGCAGAAGAGGGTCACTTTGGAAGATGGCTGTGTGGGAGGTGGGTGGGTATCATTTATGGACATGTTGAGAACAGAAGAAATGCTCTAGTATTTCAAAGACTGTACCACAATTCTAATCTTTAAGACAAAGAGCTTCAAATGTAACTCAAAGTGTTACTTGGGCTGATATGGAAAAGCACAGAGTAAGGAGAATGTAACAAACGCTGCCTCAAAATTCCTTTTAACTTACAGAAGCCTTCATGGGGTCAATGTGTTTTTCATTTTATCAATGTGGTGGAAAAGAATATAATTTATAGATAAAAAAGACATGTCTGAACAAATGCAATCATTTGTCTCATTTACATTATGTTTTATCTCTTTTAACCTATCATCTATAACGCAAGGTAGATTTTCTCAAGCCTACTAAACTTATACGTGCACAGATGGATAGTGGCTGAAATTGGTGAATATTTTTACTTCAGAATACACATAACTAGAAAACATTAGTAGTGGCTTTTGACTCCAGGGTCTAGCGTGCATTTCACTATGTTCATCTTCAATTTGAAGATTTCTCACCATAAGTAATTAGTCTGGACATGTCCACTGCAAAGCAGGCAAGGTTTTCATTTTCCATGATGGTTTTCCAAATGTCTGGGTCTTTTTCAAATTATCATTTAAAACTTCAATTTGTGGTTTGTGGTTGTTAGTAAAGGCAGCATATCCATCTAAAATGGAAACTTCTTTATTCTGTTAAATTTGCTCATTTTTTTTTAAACAAATGTCTATAAATCCTAACCCCCTAAAGACTGTATTTGGAGGCAGTGTTGAAAGAGGAAAATATATCACATTCGTGTTGGCCTCTAGAGGTCACAAATGCAACAGAATCTTGTTTTCTTCCATTCTCTTCAACAATGGTTTAAACAGCCCACAAACTACTATGGTTTTGATGGATGTGTGTGGTCACTGGAGATCTTAGGATCTGAATGATCACATTACAAGACTGCTTGCTTACAAACATGTCTAGAGCTTCAACTTTTTAACCAACATCTTCTGTAAGCTCAGCGACTCAGAGAACAAAAAAGACAGTATAAAGATGTTTTCCAAGTTCTGGAAAGTATATTTTTTACTACAGAAAACTATCATATTATTCTGTCAAGATCAGTAGCAATTATTGGCAATTACTTTTTGGAATCTTCTTAATCAATGATATGTACTTATTTATTGATATAGGCAATAACATGTAAAAGATTCCATGTAAACATAGTTGCAAAAGTATTACTTTGCTATTATTATGAAATAGTTAGAAATTACATTTGAAGTTGCTTATAATATTACATAAACACTTTCAGTAGCAAATTTGTTGTCAGTGGTGCTTTTTAATTTTCTTAATATTTGAATTTTATGTTTTTTTTATGGCGAAAATCTTTACTATTCTTTGGCCATCTGTCACCTGCCAAGCACTGTGTTAATGGCTCATAGCATACTAACCCATTTGTTTTCACAGTAACCAAATGCAGACCTGTTTTGATAGTTTGAATTATTTATGATTTGCAATCTATTTTTCCTAAGAATATTTCTTCTCTTTCTCATTATATATTAACGCAGAGATAATGAAAATAATAATATCTGAAGCTACGTGAATTATTTCAATGGAATATATTCAATAAGAAAATACATGTCAACCAAGTACTTATGTTCTCATTGACATACACTCAAAATGAATGCTGGGTCAACATAGGCAGTTAATAAATGGTATGACTGTTCCCTCAACATTATTTCTGAAAGCCACTTCTCAATATGTTGTCAACTAGAAAACATCATAGGAAACCCTCACATCACCTCCAGAAGAATGCTTTGGTTTCGCAAACCAAAACATCAGAGCTGTGTTCTTCCCTTGTGAGTATTCAGCCTGTGCATTGGGCTCAAAACAGAGCTTGGTTTCAACTCTGACCCCATTATCTTAGGCAAATTAGTTTGAATTAGAATCTCTCTATAAACTGGAGACAGCTGTCTATCTCTAGTGTGGAACTGCCAGCATGGTGACCACTCAGCTCCATCACCCTTCTCTTGACCTCTCTCTGAAAGACAGTCATTAACTCCTTGGGGCTCTGGGAAAGGGAGATGGAAAGAGCCATGAGATAGCATCTCTTCTAGTCTCTATCATCTCTCATTAGATTGGAGTGTGGACACCAGGAGACTAAATAGGACAGAACCACCACCTTGGTGGTCTTCACACCAGACCTAAAACCAAGCCAGGCTTGCTTCAGCTCAACACCTTTATTTTGTTTGCTTTGGCTTTAAAGAGCATGAAGTCCCAAAATGACAACATGCCTTTCAATCACTGTTGAACAAAATGTCTCATGCAGCTTCAAAACATGAACTGAGACCATGCTTGTCCATGCTGAGTAGTATAAACACTTTCACGTCTTGGGTATCAAATCTAAAACTCTACAACAACCTGTTTTGCTATGTTCTGTTAATTACTCCTTAGAATCTGAGCTTAGGTTTAAATAAAAAATTTAGGTTGGTGCATTAAGTGGTAGGGTTCATGGTGGCAGCTTTGTGTACCTGGGTCGTTACGTTTTATTCTTGTCCATTTCCCTCCCCCATGTGCTCACTCGTGCCCTTCCCTCCTCCAGATGGCTCTATTTCCACCTTGTTAATCTCCATTCTGCTTTCATTGTGTTGTAACTGCACATGGATGTCTATGTGTGCTCCAGTTCATGTGTTTTTGCATAGGCACATGTGTGTGCCTGCATTTGGAGTCCAGGAGACAGCCTTGGGTGTCATTTCTCAGGGTCATCTATCTTATTTTCCGAGACAGGATTTTTCACTGGCCTGAAACTTGTCAAATAGCCTATGCTAGGTGTCCATGGAGCCCCAGGGATCTGCTTGTCTCTTCTTCCCCAACATTGGAATTACAAGTACATGCATGCCATCATGTCTATGTTTTTTTTTAACATGAGTACTGAAGTCAAACTTGCGACCTCATACTTTTAGACAAACACTTTATTGACTGAGCTGTCTCTCAGCTCCTGTCGCCCTCTCTGTTTCCTCCTTTTTTTTTTTTTTTTTGTTTTTTGAGACAGGGTTTCTCTGTGTAGCTTTGCACCTTTCCTGGAACTCACTTGGTAGCCCAGGCTGGCCTCGAACTCAGAGATTCACCTGGCTCTGCCTCCCGAGTGCTGGGATTAAAGGCGTGCGCCACCACCGCCCGGCTTGTTTCCTCCTTTTTAATATCTCTTCTTCACCTCTCATGATCCCCTTTCTTGTTTCATGGCCTGCACACCAACATATGTAAGTACACACATCTAAGCACAAAATATATAGTTTTAAATCAAATTCCATATATAAGAGAAACCACGCGTAATTCGTCTTTCTGAATTTGGCTCATTTTTGCTCAAGATAATGATTTCCAGTCGCAGCCATTTTCTTACAAATATCATGAATTCATTTTTCTTTAAGGTTGCCCAAAATTCCACTGTATATTTTCTTATCCATTTATCTGTCAATGGACAGCAAGGCAAGTTCTGTTTCCTGGGTATTATGAAGAGTAAAGCAATAAACATGGTTCTGAAAGAACATTTGCAGTGTGTTGCCTGGAGTGGCTGGATGATACAGTGCAATCCTCCATCTTTCGAATAATGTCACTACTGATTCCTATAGGGTTATACAAGTGTAGATTATTATTACCAATAGTGAGGAAGGGTTCCTCTTTCCCACATCCTTGAGGACCAGCATGCATGGTCATTCATTTTATTGATTGATAATCAATGGTGTGCCACCATTTTCTGGACTCTATATCTAGTGGCTGTTCTGTTCTCTGACCCCAGATAAGTTTATTAGGGTGCACAATATTTTGGGGAACACAATATTACCACAAACCCTCATTATCCAGGCTGGACAAGGCAACCAGTCCCAAGGAAAACAGTCCCAAGAGCAAGCAAAAGAATCAGAGATAGCCCTGCTTCCACTGTTAGGAGTCCCAAAAGAAGACCAAGCTACACAACTGTAACATATATGCAGAGGACCTAGGTCAGACCCACACAGGCTCCCTGATTGTCAGTTCAGTCTCTGTGAACCCCTGTGATCCCAGATTAGTTGATGTTGTGGGCCGTTTTCTTGCAGTATCCTTAGCCCCCCTGGCTCCTACAATCCTTCCTTGCCTTCTTCTACAGGATTCCCTGAGCTCTGACTCTGCATCTGCCCCCCTCCGTTGCTGGATGAAGCTCTCTGATAATGATTATGCTAGGCTCCAGTCTACAAATATAGCAGGGTATCATTAGGAATCATTTCATTGATTTTTTTTTTTTTTAGTCACGTTTGGTTGTATTTTAGGTCTCTGGGATGTCCAGACTCTGGTTCATAACCCTCGCATGGCATGGTTCTCAAGTTGGACTAGTTATTGGTTGGCCACTCCCACAAGTTCTGCGCCACTTTTACCCCAGCACATTTTGTAGGCAGGACAAATTGTAGGTTGAAGATTTTGTGGCTGTGTTGGTGTCCGAGTCCCTCCACTGGAAGTCTTGCTTGGTTACAAAAAATGGTCAGTTCAGGCTACTTATCTCTCATTGCTAGGAGTCTTCGATAGGGCCACCCTCAATTTGTGTGTGTGTGTGTGTGTGTGTGTGTGTGTGTGTGTGTTTTCTTTTGAGGCTATTGTGAATGGAATTGTTTCTGGCATGTTTTTAAGTGGGTCATATCTCCCTTTCTTTGATTAACTTGGCTTAGGGTTTGCCAATACAGTATTATTTATCTTTTCAAAGAACCAATATTTGTTTCATTGATTCTTTGTATTTTTTATTTGCATTTCATTGGTTTCTGCCCTGATCATATTTATTTATTCCCATCTGCTGATTTCTTAAGGCCTCATGTGAATGGTTATGTTGCCCTTTTTGAGACAGGTCTTTTTTTTTTTATGTAGCACTTAGAGCTATAAATTTCTGTTTTAGAACTGCCTTCTTTGCATCACATTGCTTTTTGGTGTGTTGTGTTTTTGCTTTCATTCAAGTCTAGTAGTTTTGTTTTTAAATTTCCTTCTTGAAGTAGTCATTAGCTTATTGCTCACTCAATAGTGTATGGATTAATATAATAAGTTTATATGTTTTCTAATTTCTCTTGCTATTGATTTATTCTGTTGTGATCAGATACAACACAGGGAATTATTTCAGTTTTCCCATATTTGTTGAGCCTTGCTTTGTCTCCTAGAATGTGATCTACTTCAGAGACAGTGTCATGGGCTTCTGAGAAGAGTGTGCATCTTCGAGTGTCTGGCTGGAGTGTTCTGTAGATGTTTGTTAGGTCCATTTGATCTATGGCGTCATTTAATTCCAGTGTTTCTCTGTTTATTTTTTGTTTGCTCCGTGAAAGTGTGTACTGGAGTTGTCAGTGATTACTGTGTTGTAATTAATCTGTGCCTCTCTATCTAGTCATGTTTGTTTTTATTAAGCTGTGTTAGCCTGTGTGTTTGGTGTGCATATATTTAGATTGAAAACGTCCCCTTGATGGATTGTTTCCTTAGTTGCTATGAAATCACCCTCTTTCTCTCTCCTAACTAGATTTGCTTTCAAGTTTATTCCTGTCAGATATTAAATGGGATTATTTTCTCCTGATTTCTTTTTTTATTTCAAGTTCTGTATGGATATATAGACAAGCTGTTGACTTTTGTATGCTAAATTTCCCCATCTTGTTATTTTGTTGAAATTTTTCTGTAAGTTCTAAGAGTTCTTTGCTGGAATTTGTAGGATCTTGTAAGTACAGGGTCTTGTCACCTGCAGATGTAGAGATGTTAATCTTTTCCTTTCCTATGTGTATCCTTTTTATTTCTAGCTAAGCTTTTGAGCACTGTATTGGATAAGAGCAGGAAACGGCACCCTTGGTTCATTCCGGATTTTAGAAGAAATTCTTAATGAAAAAGTTTGCATCTGTGTTCCCTAGGGAAGCTGGTCTAGAGTTTTTTGCTGTGTCTTTATCTGGTTTTGCCATCAGGGTGGTGCTTGTTTCACATAACACGTGTGGCAGTGTTCTGTCCCCTTCTATTTTACAGAACAGTTTGAGGAGTGTTGGCATGAGCTCTTCCAGGGTTGGGTGGGATTTGGCAGTGAATTCATCTGGTTCTGTTTTTTTTTTTTTTTTTTTTTTTTTTTTTGCTGGCAGACTTTCGTTACTGCCTTAATCTTGCTGATTGTTATAATAAGTTTAACTTGTTTATATCTCTTTGATTTAATTTTGGCAGGTCAGATGTGCCTAGGAATTATCTGTCTCTTCTAGATTTTCTTTCTTTCTCTCTTTCTTTCTTCCTTTCTTCTTCTTTTGAATAAATGTTTTCAAAGCACACCTTAATGATTCTCCAGATTTCACTGGAATATGTAATAATGTCGACACTTTAACCTCTAACTTTATTAATTTGGGTTTTCTCTTTCTTTGGTTAGTTTGGCTAGAGTTTGTCATTCTTGCTTATTGTTTTCAAAGAACCAACTCTTTGATCACTTTTGTGTATTATCTTTTAGTCTCCATTTCATTAATTCCTTCCCTGATCTTTTGTATTTCTTGCTGTCTGATTCTTTTTTAACTGGACTGTTCTTGCTTTTCTAGGACATTGAAGTGTATTATTAGATTGAGATTTTTCATACTTTTAGCACTCATAGACATAAACTTTCCTCTTAGAACTGCCTTAATTGTATCCCAAATGTTTTGCTAAGTAGTGCTTCCATTTTTATTTGAATCTAGGGAATTATAAATTTTCTTCTTGCTTTCTTCAGTATCAACAGTGTATTGCTTATTCTCTGTGTGTTTGTATTGTGTCTGTGGCTTTCCTTCCCATTGTCTTCTAGTTTTTGTGCACTATAATCTGATACAAAAAGATTGCTTCAAATCTTATAGCTGATAAGACTTGACTTGTGTCCTAGAATGTGGTCTATTTTGGAGGTGATTCCATAGGCTGATAAGAAGAATGGGTACTCAGTTTCTGTTGGATGGAGTATTCTGTAGATATCTGCTAAGTCCTTTGATTTGGGTTGCAGTTAAATTGTGAGGTTCCATTCCTTTGTTGGCTATTAGTTATCACCTATCTCTGTTATTTTTTTGGGGGGGGGGCGGTTGGTTTCTTATTGAGCATTGTACTTGAAGGCTCAATCCCCATTTCCAGGACCACTAGGCCAGGAGAAAACTAACTGCTGTATCAAAGCAGCAGCAGTATCAACCATACAAGACCACAGAGATTCATTTAAAATCAATTAGAGTCCATTAATGCATCACCAAACAACCTTAAAAGTAAAAGTTGCAAAGTTACTGGAGAAGGCTCTATGGAGTTAGAAATTACTTAGGGAAATCGTGGAAGTAGTAGATGAATGAGATAAATGAAGGAGATAGGAAAGGGGGCAGGGGATAGTGAAGAGTTAAGGTTAAACAAATGGAAGGAGAAAGAGTTGTGGGGTGAAGAAGGGTGCGGTAGAAGAAAGGGGAAAAGAGAAAAAGTATAGAAAAAAAATCCCTTCTATTTCCAAAAATGGAAAAATTAAAAACCCAAATTACATGAATGTAAGAAAAGGAATACAACATAAAAAGTCAGAGTACAGAAGAAAACCATGATAAACTAAAAATACTATTAATTGTAGAAGTAGAGCAAGAAAGAAATACAGAATTCAACGAAAGATGAGTAAAAGAAAAAATAACAAAGGAAAAGAAAAAATACTTTCCCTAAATTTGGAAGGAAGCATAAACGGAGTTAGATGAATTTGTGAAGGGAATAACAAATGAACACAGTAAAAATACAATAAAGCACAAACCCTGTACACACATGGGAACCAAAAGGATGCATTGGAACAGACTCTTTGGGGGTCATTGAAAATAGAAAGCCAGGGATGAGCAGGAGTGGGTGTCGGCTGGCTCCTCCTTCCTCTAGTTTACATGCTGACAAGTCTGTACAGGCCAAGGATCCCATGCCCATCCTGGCTGTATTCCCAGTGGCAGTTTTCCTTTTCTGAGCACCAGGGACCTCTGCTGGTGACACGTAGATTTGCAGTCTGTGTGTTGGGCAGGTTCCCCAGGTCATCCTTGTGAGGTGACTGAGGGCTTCGGTCAGCCTAGTTTCCCAGGCGTGCTGAGAGTGGGGAAAGCAGTCACAGCACGAAGATGGGTACAGCTGGAGGAACTCTCCTGATTCTTTCAAGTGTGTCAGTCACTCTGTTGAAGACATGCAGCTGTAGCTATCAGGTACCTCCCCAGAGCTTCAAGTTCTTGGGTGCAGTGAAGTGAGAGGAACCGCCATAATGTTTCTAGAGAACTGAAGATGCATAACGACTATTTCTATGGTTTAGAGAGGAGGTGGGTCAGGTTCCCAGCTCCCCCAATGTCTGTTCATAATAGAAGAATGTGAGCAACCTTCAGTCTTCAGGCAGGTGGATTTCTAGGAGTTTGGGGCCAGCCTCTGCCTCCCAAGTGCTAGGATTAAAGGTGTGTGCACAGGTTGGAGAAAACTGTGATCGTATCTATCCCTTTTCTGCTTTAGGTTCTGTTGAGTGAAAGGGTGTGAGAACATAGCCACTAACGTCCTATTCAGCTCAAAAGCTCCCCGGACCGCTGATTCAGAGAGTCTGAAAATAAAGCTGTGCCCAGCCTCAAAGGATACTTGGAGCTTTCATACTCTCACTCAACTTTGCCGCTGCCTTGAAAGAGCTCATTGGAGGCTGAGGAACAGTAGCCGTACTAAGTCTGCACAGTGGTTGCAAACCAATTCTTTACTCGGCGGAGATCAGCAAAGCTAACAAGACCAGACCTCCCCCTGAGCCCAGAAGCACTAAGATACCTAGTTGAGAACAAAGGAAACATTCAGTCACTTGCAGAACCTTGAACTTGAACTGTAGAAATGCCTATCGAGGCATGGCAGTGCATATCTCTAGTTCCAGCACCTGGGAAGCAGAGGCAGAGGGATTGCGGCAAGTTCAAAATCATCCTTGTCTACATAGCAAGTTCCAAATAAGCCAGGGCTACATAGGGAGATACTGTTTCAAACCAAATCAAATCAACAAAACAAGAATCCCCAAATAAGCCAGACATACGATGACAAAAGCAAAGTCTATCATTTGAAGCAACTGGTTGTTTCGTTGCCTGGAGGGCCAGGCTCCAGCAGTTCAGGGCTCAAAGGGAATCTACTTAGCACTTACTATGATTTTTTTTATCTGAGGGGGTTAAGGGAGAAAGGCCCTTACACACTCACTTGGTGATTTCCTTCTTTATTCTCTATTCTTCTTTCTGTGTTCTATATTTTCTTTTCTTATCTCTATCTAAAAATGTTCCTTCTGTCTCTCTTGATGCTTTTCTTCTCCTTCTAACTTTCTTGATGTTCTCCTGATTCTCTCATTCTTGATGTTCTCCTGATTC